>JAQHUG010000170.1:3056759-3060039 GCA_028555095.1 Dicrostonyx torquatus | reverse complement strand
GTCGTCAGGAGACATCATGTAGCTGCCAAAGGGGAAAGTCACCTCTGGGACCTTACCCATAAGCCACAGCCTCGCAGTGATACTGATTAATAGAAATGGTCTAATTTAAGATGTAAGAGCTAGCTAGGAATACGCCTAAATCACTGGCCAAACAGTATTGTAATTATTACAGTTTCTATGTGATTATTTGGGTCTGGATGCCCAGGAAGCAAACAAGCAGTCTCTGTTTACAGGCAGGAATGGGAAGGATCCATACCACCTTCTCCTCAGGGTCTTCAGCCACACTCACAAGCCTGACAGAGACAGCCACCCAGACAAGCCCTGTGCTATTCCTAGGGAGAGACCAGGCCCACCCACTGGATGACAGAATGCCCCATGAACAGCATTCTCCATCCCTACTCTCCAAAGGGAAAGAGTCATACCAACAGGATACAGGCACACAGTCTCTACAGGCCACGTCCCAGTGGCTGTGGAGTCCGGGTGAGCACACGGCACATGAGTATGGTGTGGTGAGTTTGTTATTAAATCACAGGGGCTGGGCAGATCTGAAGAGACCGGACAGCACACAAAAAGTGGGGGAGAAACCCATGTTGAACCAGAGCCAGGTGGTAGGAACTAATCTTTATTCACTGAGCAGATTTTAATGAGTGCTACTGTGTGGGAATACAGAAAAGCTAAAACTGGCCCCTTAAGAACCTGACAGGTCAGAGCTTACAGGAGCCACAAAGAAAGAAGTTGGGGTAGGGGACAGGGAAGACACTGGCTCAGAGGAAGTGAGAATGCTTTGTGGACCTCCCGGAACTTACAAAGAGGCAGGATGTGGAGCCAAGGCAAGGCAGGCCAGCGTGACTTCAGTGACTAGTCATGATGCTGCTAGGATAAACCCAGACCAGTTCTTTCTCATCCAGCTGACCCTTTTGCCCCTCGTGGTTAGGTCTAGGGTGTGGGAAAGATCAAAACCTACCCAAGACCAAACACCATGATGCAGATCCAACAGGTTGAGGGGTGAAGCCTGGGCTCTTTTCTCCTGCCAGGGTAATCACCAGAGATGACCAAGCTTCTGTAGTTCACAGCCCCTAGCACACACACACCCAAACACAGCAGAACTGCACTGGGCATCACCTGCACTGACTAGGCACCACCTACAGCAGAGGCAAATGCACCCAGCATCACCTGCAGACACAGGTCAATCCACCCCGGATATGAGTCATCATGCCCGGAGTCAGATGCAACAGAGATCTACATTGGTATATATTGAAAGATGGGCACCTGGGAGGTGTAAGCTGGCAGATGAAGGAAGGGTGGCTTTCTCATGGGCGTCTTTCCTCCCCCTTCCCACACACTGGCCACAGCGCTGGGGCAAAGGAGAATAGCACAGTCAGCAGCTTCTGCTGACTCTTTCAAAACCACTTGCAAGAACTGAGGCTGTGAACACAGCTCAGCCACTCAGCTCCCCCTCATCCGTCAGGGGCCCTCGTGACTCTGCACAAAGCCCAACTGTGCCTGACAGTAGACTGGGGGGGTCTCCAGCAAGCCTATCTTCTCTCCTGACTCACAGAGCCTCCACTTCACCCAGCTTGAGACTTCTGTTCCTTGCATGCAAAGAAACCCTTCATCCTCACAACAGCAGAGCTGTCTGAGGGCTGCGAATTTGGGGAGCAGTTGCGATGAGGGAGCCCTTGTCTTCAATAAACCCCTTTCTAGCAAAACTACCACTCCAAGGTACCCCCCTTTACAGCACAAATTACAAAGCTGAGGTACACGACCACAAAAAGATTTACACTAACAAAAGAACACCCCAATCCAACAGCAGGTGAACACCTGAGCAGGCAGGCAGAATGTATTTGATTTTCATATTCTATACCAAGCTTCCATGCCCTAAGTCCTTCATGCTCACAAGCATCCTCCACCCGTTGTACAGAGGACTGAAGAGAGCAGAAGGAGGCCACAACAGGGTGCTCCATCTTCCCCACTCAGAGCAGCAATCCCAAGGATTGCCCCGGGCTTGGCACTTCTCCTGTCCTACCCTCTCCATATACTGACACTGCACACATTTTGCCAGGCACTTGGGGCCGGGAAGAGTCATCTCAAAGCCTGGCAGTTCACCTCAGTCAAACAACCAAAACCTGGACTATCACTAGGAGGCTACCTGCATCTTGGCCTGGGTACTTGGCAGAGAAGGCTATAGACCACTGTGGCCTACCTGCCCCAAGGCTAGCTTAGGCTGGCCAGGCAAACACTGTCAGACTCAACCCTTCACCTTGGTTCCTCCTGCATAAATAGGGCCCGGGATATGACAGTGCTGCTTTGCTGGGCCAAATGGGAACCCACTCGTCAGTCACTAGCCCAAGACTTCCCCCTCCTGGTGACTTTAGGGTGCTAACCAGTGCAGGAGATCAGCCACTGAAGGGCTCCTCATACCATCCGTGCAGGAAGCACAACCCATACACAAGCCAGCATCTGCAAAGCCAATGGTGTTCCCAGCAAAGACCACAGCTGGGTCCAGGGCCTGTGACTTATCCCATAAAACACCTGTGGAGCTAATACACCGAGCTTATGCAACAGACATATTCTTCAAGTCTTTTTGTTAAGTTCAAAGAGACTCAGGAACTCCCTGCTTTTGAAGTCAAAGGGCCCTCAAAGCATTCTGCCATTGTTGTTGCTACTTTTTATGGAGCAAGCTGAAGGCACAGAGTGTAGTGCTAGATACCTTCCTGCGGAAGGTCCAGTTCTCCCAGCAGTGCTTCCCTATTACAGAGGTGGGAGCCAAGGTCTCTGTGAGGCACTATGCCTGGTGCTGGCTCTTCCCTTTCGGTCAGGGCCACGTTCAAGGTCCTTCCCAAAGTTACTCTCCAAACGCCAAACTCTTCCGGTCTAACTCACAAAGTTTTGCATTTTGCATTATGCATGGTTTTATGTTAATTTGCCAAAGTTAAGGAGAATGAGAGTCTTGTATACTGAATAACTGGAAACTCTTTTTACACTTTCTTCAGAGTGTTTGCCTACAGGCCACCCTACGTCTCTCCGGCCAGCATTATCCTAAAGTCTATTTGACCTGGAGTCTAGGGTTTCAGTAGCCTTCCAGGGACAACACCCTGATCCCCAGGATCAAGATAGCAAGCAGACAGGCAAAGTAGGGATGGGGCACAGTTGAAGGTTTGGGTGCAGATTCTGAGGAGGGCTATTGGATGTGGAGAGAGCATCAAGCCAGATGGGGCAGAACCTGGGTTTGACCAGTGCCCCCTTTCTGTGAAACAAAATAGTAGCCCATGGAGGTGGG
>JAQHUG010000170.1:3046759-3051759 GCA_028555095.1 Dicrostonyx torquatus | reverse complement strand
GCCAAGAAAGCAAAGGAAATCACTTGGCTGCAAATGACAGTGATCCCCCCCATGCCTGGTCTCCCCATGATAAACCGGAATGACCTCAAGGTACCCATATCTTCCCAGCTTCCCCTTTTCACATCCTACTGGCTGGCTCACATTCTTGCAGCAATTTGCACAACTGCTTTTGTGGAAACAAAACAAAACTCTTCAGATCACTTAAGACTGCAGAAGTCTCCCGCACTAACTGTAATGCCCATGTCTTTCTGCCTAGCCCAACCTCACCTTTATGGGTGAAGATTTCCTGAGTGATACCTACAGGGCACCAAGCAAGATGCTTCAGATACAGCAATGGGACAATTTGTCAACAGACAGAGTTTTTAGGAGACCTGCAGTGAGCTAACTAGCCAAGGTTCTAGCCCTTAAGAAGTCCAAACAAAGTCAAGACAACTGTAACAAGGGGTTATCAACCCTTAAACAGAAAATGAAGAAAGTAAAGCAAGTTCTAAGATGAATCATGTGTAGAGGAGGGGGTCTTCTACCTAGGCTAGGCTGGCATCTGGGGAATACTTAAATTTAGAGTTAAAAAAAATATAAGCAAAGCATGTCCAATAAAAAGCACTGGAAAAATAACCTTCCAGTCAAGGAAGACATCACAGGCAAAGGCTCTGAGTCAGGGCAAAGCTGAGGGTGTTGAAGAGACAGAAGTGATTCAATTTTTCTGCCAGGGAGACTGAAAGATGACAAGAGTCAAATCAGGCTGGGAGGTCATCAGTGGCCACATGACAGAGGGTCAGATAGGCCAAGGGAAGGCTTTGCGACTTTAGTCAAGTGTAACAAGCCATCAAGGAATCAAATGATCTGATCAAAATATTCTATGTTATTCTTGCTGCTCTGCTAAAAACAGATGCAAAGAAGATAAGTTCGGGTACTGGGAGAGGGCAACTATAGTATTTAGGAAGCGTTAAACAGTGGCTTGGCAAGGGGCAGTAACAGAATCGGTGATAGTAACAGAATCAGAGCAGGGAGAATGGATCCTAGATAGACCCTGTGGGGAGAGTCAAAAGGCCTTGCTCTGGGACTGGCTGTGAATGCAGAAAGGAGTCCAGGCTTCCTGTCCTAAAAGGTGGCCGGACCTGAGAGGCTCCTGTCCCCAATGTTGTCAGGAGCCTGCTTTACCCACATTAGTTTTCTGTCAACCAGGACACGATAAACAATCAGAAAGAGTGGTGGAACCCAGCTGGAGTCAGAGACAAAATCTGCTATTCAAAGTCATGAGCATGAAACACTTAAGATCTTTGTGTTCGGGACTGGAGAGACGGCTCAGCGGTTAAGAGCACTGGCTGTTCTTCCAGAGGACCTGGGGTTCAGTTCCCAGAACCCACATGGCAGCTCACAACTGTCTGTCACTCCAGTTCAAGGGGATCAGACACCCTCACACAGACATAGATGCAGGCAAAATACGAACAGACATAAAATAAATAAAAAATAGATTATTGTGTTCATAAATTAATAGAGTTTTTTTAATCATAAGAAAGAATGAAAACTGGGGTAGAAAGTGAACAGGGGATGCTGAGAAGGGAGTCAGGAAAGGCAGTGCTGAGAACAGAACGCTGGAGCCCTCCAACATTCAGGAGCTAAATGAAGTCATTGCAGGAAAGCAGGCTAAGACAGAGAGCCCAGGGAAGAATATAACTCTGGGACAGAGCTTTTAGGAGACCTGCAAGGTGGGCAAAGCCTGCCAGAGTGATCAGTCACTGGAGACCCTGGGTGCCTCTTAGAGGCACTGCTAAGGACAGAACTTTGGAGGAATATACATTGTAATTGAAATTGGGTCCTGGGCTTCAAGGGGGTGAAGTTCAAGGCCCAAAGGGGAGACTGTGGAATGAGAGGGAAGACTTAAGCCTGTTCTCACAACCTGCTGGGTAGGAAACCCTGGGGACACATAAGGGGATGGTCACAGGGCCCAGGAACCTACAAGGAAGCATGGCCCTTTAGGCCCTGTAATAGTCCTTCCTCTATTAAGAGATAACAGAATACAAATATGAGGGCCATTTACACACCTTCTTGACCTTCCATTTACCCACAGTCTCGTGGAACTCCACTCAGCACCCGCTGTTTCTCCCCTAAGCTCGGCCAAGTGGACCCCAGGCGGGACCTGCTGTGCCACTACCAGTAGGTTCCTCCAACAACCTGTGGGCACGGCTGGAAGAAGGGCCAGTCACTGTGCAGTGCTTGCTCCTGGTGCAAGATCCGAGAGGTCCGTGGACCGCTCACCTGCTCCACAGCCGCGCCACCCCCAGGCCGACAGCCGGCCTCCGCACCCCTTCCCGGAGAAGCGACTGCTCCAATTCGCCCTACCCTTCGGGAGCCTGGCTCCCGCCAAGCCTGGGGTAGACTGCGAGTCCCCGGGCGGCTCTCGGGAGATCTGCTCCCCATTCCTCCCGCTGTCCCAAAAAGACCCGCGGAAGCCGGGCCCCGGTCGCCGGCGCGAGTTGCGCTCCCTCGGCTCCCCAGCGCGCACCCTCCGGGCCGCTCAAGTGTCCAGCCGGCTTTGTCTGCGCCGCCGTGCGGGGCGCCCCGGGGATGCGGCCCGACCCCCGGGGTCGCGACAGCCGGGACAGCCACCTCTGCCCACCGCCCACCGCCCACCATCCGCCGCCGGCCTCCGTCGGGAGCCCCTCGCCTGCGCGGCGCCGTGGTTGCCTGCTCCCGGGCCGGGGAGGCCGCGCCGTACCTTTCCCTGCGGAGCCGGGAAGCGTCTTCGTGAGCGGCCTCGGCCTCTCCGCCTCCCCTCCTCCGCAGCCGCCGGGCTTCCTCCTGCAGCCGCCGCCGGGACCGTAGGGCCAAGCCAGCCGCCGCGGCCTGTGCGGAGGCCCCGCTCCGCCTCGCGTCCCCGGCCCACCCCGCCTATGCGCTCCGCCCCGTGCCCGCCCACCGGGGGCGGGGAGCCCGAGGCCATCCTGCCTGGAGCCGCCGGCGGCACCGCCACCTGCGCTCCCCTATCTTCGCAAATGGGGCGCCTCACCCACCCATCTGCCTAGGAACAGAGCCAGCACTGCGCTGTCCCGCCTTGCAGAGCCAACGAGGTTTTCCGGCACTGTCAGAGCGCGCACGCCTCAGTTTACCCAGACTCAGAAGCCGCACTTTCGAAAGGAAAGAGAGCCCCCTCTCCTCCAGGGCTGCCTCACCTCACCCGGGTCTCGGTTGGGTGTCCACGTCAACCCATAACCTAAGGTTGGGAAAGAGCACCAACATCCCAACCCATCCCCTCACTGCCAGGCCCATGGTCTGAAATGGCTCTTCTTTAAAAAGTGTATTTCCCTATAAAACCCCCAAACTTTTAACAAAAGCTTTAAATGACACTTTTTTCTTTAAAATAAAATAATTGCTTAGAAATTATTTGTTAGTGGAGCAGCGGTGGCATATGCCTTTAATCCAGTTCTCAAGACTTCCTAATGCATTCCCTCGTGTTGCGGTGACCTTCCAATCATAAGGTCATTTCATTGCTACTTACTTACTAACTGTGATTTTGCTACTATTATGAATCATAATGTAAATATCTGATATGCAGAATATCTGATACGTGATCCCTTTGGGGTCACAACTCACAGATTGAGAACCGCTGCTTAATCCCTGTACCCAGGAAGGAGAAGCAGGCAAATCTTTAAATTCCAGGCCCAGCCTGGACTACAGAGTGAGTTCCAGGACAGTCAGGGCTACACAGAGAAACCCTGTCTTGAAGCCACCCTTCACCACCCGCCTCCAAAAAAAGAAAGAAAATTATTTGTTTAATCCCATCTCTGCATCCCTATTCCGTTTTCCATATTTTGTTGGTAATACACCAGGTCAGCACTGGATCCAAGGGAATACAAGCCTTTTGGTGGCATCAAAGCCCCTATTTTGGGCTGTGTCTCAGGCAGGTACCCTCCCCTGATTTCAACCTGGAACAGGCCAATGCTGAGCACAGGTCACACTATAGGTTCAGCCAGGAGAGAAACTGGATGTGATGACAGACACTTGTGATCCCAGCCTCAGGAGGACAAGTCAGAAGGGTTACAGAGTTCAAGGCTAGCCTTGGCTGCCTACCAACTTCAAGGCCAGGCTAAGCTACACAATAAAAGCCTGCCTCAAAGGAACAAGGAGTTGGGGTGTACCTCATCAGAACAGTACTCTTTAACATATCCAAGACTCTGGGTCCAATCCCCAGGACTGAATTTTAAAAAGAGACCCAAAGAGCAGACGTGGCCCCGCAGAAATGGGCTCTGATGTTCCCTGCAAGAGGGAACCACGTAAGAATCAGCCTCAATCGGGGGCGAGTCAATTTCACATGTCTCACTCAAGATCTTGTCATTAACCAAGCTTGAAGTCCCTCCCTCTTTCCACTCCTTTTAAATACCAGGTCCTCCTGGGGTGGAGCTCAGACTTCCTACTCTCCTCTGTGACCCCTCCCCCTCCACCAAAGAGCAGACCAATTAAGGATGACTTTAAGGTCTCAAGCCCTTCTGTGAATTCGGCCTCTGTGTAGCTACTTGGTCTTAGGCAAGTTACTTAGTGTCTTGTTTCAGTTCCCTCAACTATAAAATGGACGTAATAAATAGTGCTGGCTCCAAAGAGCTGTATTAAATAAAACTATTAATCTGGTCATTGGGTAGGAAACTACTTAAATGGCTTTTGGGCAAATAAACAGGGGGCTTAGTTTCTTGTGTAGCAGAAAAGCCCAGCGGTGTAATTGAGTCAGGTATGCAAAGACTTAAATAAATAAATAAATAGAAATCCAGACTTGATCTTCCTATCGCTACCCGAGATAGGAACAGTGAGAACAGTTTGTCAGCAGCTCTAGGCTCCTTCCTCAAAGAATGCATCCTCTCTCTTTTTTTTTTCCCAGTAAAAATAATTGGTTCTGACTGGTTCATATGTCATCCCAAGGCAGTCACTGAGGTGATGCCTGGAGTCAGTCCATAAGACATATGGATAGAGTGAAGAAGAAGAATTGCAGGGCCCTGTTTACTACCAGA
>JAQHUG010000170.1:2991913-3001917 GCA_028555095.1 Dicrostonyx torquatus | reverse complement strand
ATATTAATTAAATCACTGCTTGGACTATTAGCTCTAGCTTCTTGTTGGCTAACTCTTACATATTAATTTAACCTATTTCTATTAATCTGTATATTGCCATGTGGCTGTGGCTTACCGGGTAAAGTTCCCAGAGTCTGTCTCTGGCAGAGGCTCCATGGCTTCTCTCTAATTCCACCCTTCTTTCTCTCAGCGTACAGCCTAGCCTTCCTGGCCTAGTTCTGTTCTTCCCTGCCATAGGCTCAAAGCAGTTCTTTATTCATTAACCAATAAAAGCACACACAGACGGAAGGACCTCCCACACCACACCTGTCTCTGCCTCCTGAGTCCTGAGATTAAAGGTGTGCACCACCACCTCCTGGTTTGCTTTATCAATTTTGATATTATGGGGGACCACTATGTCAAAAGATTGCATGGATCTCAGAAGAGACTTTGAACTTTAGACCTTTAAATAAATTTGAGACTGTTATAGACTATGAGGACTTTTGAAGTTGGGCTAAATGCATTTTTGCATTATGGTATGGCAACATGCCTATGAGGATCAGGGAGTTGAATGTGGTTGTTTGAAAGAAAATAGCTCCCAAAATGCCATTAGGCACTACTAGAAGGTGTGGCCTTGTTGGAGGAAGTGTGTCACTGTGGGAGTGGGCTTTGAGTGAAGAATTCAAAGTACCTTTATTTGCAGATGATATGATTGTATATGTAAGTGACCCTAAAATTTTCACCACAAAAATTCTAAACCAAAGGAAGACTGAAAACCAGTCAAGCAAACTCCAGACACTGTATCTCCATGTCTAATGTCAAAATCCTGAGTCCAGAGAGGAAGTTATTAAAGAGTATTCTTAAAAACTGTAATAAAGATGCTGAAGTGTAGCTCCTTACAGTTGGTGGTTTCTAGAGGTTAGGGGGAGAACTCAGTTCTCTTTAAGGAGCTGGCCACTGGGAGTTTGACTATGTTCCAATGAGTATATATACAATACACATTGGACTTGTTAGTTTGTTTTTGTTGGGAGGGGACAAGAGGGGTAAGGTATACCTGGGAAGAATGGGAAGTGAGTGTGATCAGGGTACATTGTATGAAATTCCCAAATAATTAATAAAAAATATTATGTTGAGCACATCCCAGCACTTGGGCAGCAGAGGCAAGTGGATCTATGTGAGCTCAAGGCCAGCCTAGTCTATAGAGTGATTTTTAGGACAGCGAAGACTGTTACACAGAGAAACCCTGTCTTGAAAAAAACAAAAACAAATACATTATGTTGGCAGAAAATAGAAATACTTTTCCATTGCCATGACAAAAGCATCATAAGGAAGCAAAGGGCTCTTCTGGCTTACCACCATGGCACCAGCATGGTAATGGGAACGTGAAGTGGCTGCTCACATTGCATACGCAGTCAGGACACAAAGAGAAACTTATTTATAACATTTGAGACATGTTCTTGGGAGCTCAGGGTGGCAGGGAACTCATGTTAGCTCAGAATGACTTTGAACTTCTGATCCTTCTATCTCTTTATTACAGGAATGCACCACATCTGGTTTATCCCAGGGCTCTTCATGCATGCCAGGCAAGTACAGTACCAACTAAGCTATGTGCAGAGTCCCTGTTTCCTTTCTTAATCAGTTCAGAGGAACCCCAGCCACTGGGATGGTGCCACAGACACTCGCAAAGAATCTGATTCTTGATGTACTCGGGGGAACTTGACCATAGCTCTGGACCACTGTGTGCCAGGAGCTCCTATTTGCCAAATGAGAAGTTTTCATTGGTTGTTTTGTCTCCACCCGTGCACTGTGTACAACCCCAGGTGTGGTGTGGATCAGATAATTTGCCTTTTATGCTACAGGTCATTGAACAGAGAGAGGTCTAACCAGGTCTTCCCTCCTCTCTTAAACCTCTCTAGAAACACCCTTACAGACACACCCAGGTATCTTTCCTCAGTGGGTTGTGTTCATGAAACTCTCATGGTCAGGCTTGGGCAGCAAGCACTTTTACATACTGAGCCATCTCACCAGCCCTTCCTTGGTGACTCTAAAATCCAGTGAAGTTCACAGTGAAGATGAATCATCACAGATAGGGTATAACATCACAATCTTTCTAACAATCCACTGCTTTATCCATCATTCCAAATACTTAGGCATCTAAAAGAAGTGGCTTCGAAAAGTGATCCTAAGAGATGCGCCTGGAACACCACGATCTTCTCCAGACCTTCAGGAGAGGTCTTGATTGTGACCTTGATGCAGTGGACACCTGAGTAGCAATGAAGGTCAGGAGACAGCGGTTGCCTTTACATCCAAGCCAATTGTTTGGTTTGTCCTCAGTGGAATTATCTCTAAACTGTAAAAGAGAGGTTGTCAGGATACAGAGGACGATGAGTGAAAGTTACAAGTCTTCAAATATTGTAACCAGCATAGTGGTATTCAACTTTAATCCATTCAGGAGGCAAAGGCAGCTGGATCTCTGTGAATTCAGAGTCAGCCTGGCTTACACAGAGAGTTCTAGGACAGCCAAAGCTACATAGTAAGAACCTGTTTATAAAATAATCACATAAATAAATAAAAATTCACCGGACATGTTTGCCCACTGCCCACGCCTTTAATCCCAGCACTTAGGCAGGCAGATCTCTGTGAATTCGAGGATAGTCTACAAAGTGAGTTCCAGGACAGCTATGGCTGTTATATAGAGAAAACCTGTTTTGAAAAACTAAACAAACCCACACACACACACACAAAAAAAAAAAAAAAAAAAAAAACCAAAAAAAACCCTCAAATGTTTTTTAAATGGAGAGATACTCTTTAGGTAAAGCTACTTAAGTATCAAATTGTATATAAACAAATGCACCTGCAGAATTCTAAGGGATGAAGGCACAAAACCTTAAGGCCTGGTCTACCCCTCCGGACTCCAAGACCTGTGCCAGCTGTGAGAGCCATACAGGACCCAGGAAGGGCTCACACTTCAAAGCCCTCATTAATCCAATAATTAATGAGCAAAGCCAAGGTCAAAGAAGAAATGAGCAAGACCAAATGGGCCAAGGAACACCCTCCTTTGTGACCAATGAATCTTATTCATGGTGCACTCCAGGGGACTTGATGGAGGCTGTGAACCACTCACTGACTGTGTGCTCCCAGAGCCTAGTTGCTAAATGAGAAGTTTTCATTGGTTACTTTGTCTCCTTTCCTGCATCCTGTACAACCTCAGGTGTGGTGTGGGTCAGATAACTTGCACAATATGTTACAGGTCATTGAACAAAGAGAGGTTTAACCAGCCTTGCTGGTCAGAGCCACAGATCTCCCATAAGACCTAGACTTTAAATTGAACTCGTTAATTGAGCAGGACTTTAGAGTCATCTCCATTGGGTAAAGACAGGGGGGTTTGTACATAGCAGAACAGAAGTACCTTTTGACTCTAAATGGGAAAGATATACGTCTCTGCCTCATCCAAAGACATAAACATAGTGTCAGAAGAAACCTGACTTTTCAGCTTTCTCTTTGCCTCAACAAGCGATTTTATGGGCCAGAGGGTAGGGCTCTCTGAAGTTCCCAGAGCAGCCCCATCTGTGTTCTAAAGGACTTCCTTGCCTACTCTTCTTAGATCCTTGGCTGAAATCAAGACACAAACAACCTGACTTCAACATCCTGCCTAGTTAGAGCGCAGCAGGAGCCTTCAAGCCTCAGGGATACATTTCTTAACAGCAAACAAGGCTAAATTGAGCGTTTCCTCTGTGGGAGGGAATGTTTAGAGGGATCACTTAAGTCCAGGCCCTTTTTTTCATGAATGAAAAAAATAAATTTAAAAAAAAAGTTTTGACACCGACATCCTCCAAAGTCGGAAATTCCAGTTAACACAGCACCCAGCTCCACTTCCTGTTGCAGAGGGAAGACAGTTCCCATCCAGATATTCTGGGCCCAGCCTTGGCTGGCTTCCCTGGATGGTGTGTTTATTTGGCCACTGTCACATTCCTTCTCCACTCCATGTCCCATTGCAAGCTTTCCTCCCCCTCTCTGTAGACTGATGGGCAGTGGAAAAAGGTAGGCTCAATTCAAATGGCTTCCCCTTCCTCTGTGCTTCTTCTGTGCCTCCCTGGTGCTTAAAGAGCAAGGGTCGGCGCTCCTGCTTCGCTCAAGCCCTGGGAACCCTTCTGCCCCTATCACTCACAAAACTGTCCTTTTGTTTGTTTCTAATTTTGAGACAGGGTCTTGGGACATAGCCCAGCCTGACCTCCTACTCCTACTTCCTGAGATTATAGATGTATACTGTGACACCTGACTGTTCATTCATCCATGGTGCTGTTAGGGACGGAACAGTAGGGATGTCATCAGTGGATAAATGGATAAAGTAAACATGGTATATTTACATAATGGAATATTACTAAACCATTAGAGAATAAATCATGAAATTCATAGGTAAATGGATGGAGCTACAAAAAACGTCATTCTGAGGTAACCCAGACCAGAAAGAAAATATGGCATGCATTTGTTTATATGTGGAAGCTAGCTGTTAAGTCTTCAAAAAGCAAACTTCAATCCATATAACCACAGAGGTTATGTATAGATTAATAGCATCAGTAGTTAGAGCTGGACAAAGGTGGGATGGGAATAGGAGGATCAAATGGAGATGGGGAGAGAAGAAGGTAACAAGGGAGGGAACACAGGGAGTGGCAGCTTATATGAAGGGCCATTTGAGGGTTGTCTGGAAACCTAACATAGTAGAAGATTCCCCAAATATATACATATACTAATATAATCTAAATGATGTCACCAAATAATGGGGGAGAGTAAGCCACAACTAAACATCTGTCACTAAATGAAGCTTCCCGTTCTGGGAATGGTTTACATCTAATTGAGTTGTTGGACACAAAGGCCCCATGGAAACCCCCAAACAACACAGGCTATTGCCAAGTTCATTGGTTGTTCTCCACAAACTGATAATAAGGCCCCATTGCTGAAGACAAAATCTGCACAATTCACTAAACATGAAGAAGTTGAGCTGGTGCCTACCTAGAGCCTTTTCCCCTAAGGACTAGTGTTCATGCACACTTCCAGAGGAGAACAGTAAATACTAACCAACCTACAAACCCTTTGATTTACAATGGTGACCTAGCTGTGTGATAGGCTGGTGCAATAGTGTCACAAATGTTAATGGAGTAGTCAACAACGCTCTGATTAGATTAAAAGCCAACTCTACGAGTTGGAACCCATTGCTGATACTACTTGGCTGGCCAAGAACCTAAGATTAGATAGGCCATGGACTGACATATGAACTCAGAGAGACTGTGGCTGCATGTATAAGACCTGCACAGGTCCAAGCCAGATGGGGTCCCAGCACTGTGATTGGTTTAAAAAGCAAGATGACTGATCAATAGCTGAACAGGATACAGTTAGGCAGGAAAGCCAAATAGAATGATGGGATGAGGAAGGACAGAGTCAGAGGAGTCACCAGCAGACAAAAGGGACCAGGAGACGAATATGACAGAATGTAAATAAGGAGTATGGGTTAATTTAAAGTGTAAGATCTAGTTAGTAATAAGCCTGAGCAATATATTGGTCAAGCATGTACAATGAATATAACTCTCAGAATGTTATTTGGAAGTAGATACCAGGATGGGAAAGCTGCCTCAGATGTGCTGTTCAGAAAACCTTTCCTGCTCAGAAAATCATTGAGTTCAAGGCTATTCACCACTTCCTCTTCTGTCAGATTCAATATATCTCGTTTTACTTTGAGGCGCTTGATCCATTTAGAGTTGAGTTTTATACAAGGCGGTAAGCATGGATCTAGTTGTCTTATTGTTCTAAGACTTCAAATACTATGTTAAATAGATAGAGACAACCTCATCTTGTTCCTGATTTTAGTAGAAAGCTTTGAGTTTCTCTCCATTTAGGTTGACTTTAGCTTTAGGTTTTCTATAAATACCACTGTTATTTTGAAATGTGTTCCTTGTATCCCTAATTGCTCCAAGACTTTTATCATGAATGGATGATACTTTTTCTGCATCTGATGAAATGATCATGTAGTTGTTTTTGTCTTTCAGTTTTCATATATGGTGGGTTACATTTATTAATTTAAATATATTAAATTATGCCCCGTCTTTGTGATGAAGCCAATTGACCATGGTGGATGATCTTTTTAGATATGTTCTTAGATCCATTTTGCAAGTATTTTACTCAGAATCTTTGCATTTATGATCATAATGGAAATTGGACTGAATTTTCTTTTTTTATTGGGTCAGGAATCAGGGTAACTGTGGCTTCATATAAAACATTGGGCAGTGTTCTGGCTGTTTCTCTTTTGTGCAATAATTTGAGGACTATTGGCATTAATTCTTCTTTGATAGTCTGGTAGAATTGTGCCCTAAATCTGTATTGCCCTGGACTTTTTTGTTAGTAGACTTTTAGTTATTACTTTATTTCACTTGTGATTATAGATCTGTTTAAGTTGATTATCTGATCTTGATTTAACTTTGGTTGGTGGTATATGCAAAGAAAATTATCCATTTCTTTTAAATTTTCCAATTTGGGGGAGTACACACTTTTTAAAGTGTGTCCTCCTTATGGTTCTCTAGATTTTTGTGGTGTCTAATACCTCCCTTGTCACTTCTAAATTTGTTGATTGGGACCTTTGTTCTTCACCTTTGAGTTAGTTTGGCTAATGGTTTGTCAATCATATTTATTTTTTCAAAGAACCAATTCTTTGTTTCACTGATCCTTTATAATTTTTTATTGTTTCTATTTGATGGATTTTAGCCCTAGATTTTGATTATTTCTTGTCATCTATCCACCATGGCATTATTCCTTCTTTTTGTTCTAGAGCTTTCATGTGCACCACTAAGTTGCTAATATAAGAACTCTCTATTTGTTGTGTAGGCACTTAGTGCTTTGAGCTTGCCTCTTAGAGTCACCTTCACTGTGTCCCAGAAGTCCTGGTATGTTGTATTTTCATTCTCATTCAATTCTAAAAAGTTTTTAATTTCCTTCTTGATCCATTTTTCATTCAGTGGCGAGTGGCTCAGTTTCCATGAGTTTGTAAGCTTTCTCCTTTCTGTTGTTGTAGCTATTCAGCTACCATGGTGGTCAGATAGGATGTAGGGTATTGTTTCAGTTCTCTCTTATCTGTTCAGATTTGACATATGTCCGTCCAAGTTATGAGGTCAGTTTTGGAGAATGTTCCATGAGTATAGCACAGATTCTAATTGGTCTTAATAATAAAAACTCAGAGTCAGCTATCAGGGGTGAAACCTGGTAGATCAGAGAAGCAGAGCAGCCAGGCACTGGGAGTTCTTACCTTTACCAATGCGCAAACCAAAGGGGCAGTCCTGTCTCTATGAATCCTCAGACTACATCCTCACCCTACAGAACCTCAACTACATGCTCAGACTGCATCTGTCTCTCTGAAACCTCAGACTGCCTGAGCTCCTGTGTCCTCCTGCCTTATATTTCTCTCTCCACTCAGCCATATCACTCCTATCTCCACCTCCCTAGTGCTGGGATTAAAAGTGTGGGATCCCAAGTGCTGGGATCACCTTTTGTGTGAGTTCCGTGTCAATCTTGTATAGACCAGGGTGACCTTCAACTAACAGAGATCCCTCTGCCTCTGTCTCCTGAGTGCTGGGATTAAAGGTGTGTGCCACTACCACCTGGCCTCTGTGGCTAACTAGTGGCTAGTTCTGCACTCTAATCTTTAGACAAGCTTTATTTGTTAGATTACAAACAAATATCACTACACATGAGTTTCTGAAAAGAAGATAGATTCTTTTGTGTTTGTGTAAAATGTTCTTTAAATATCTGTTAAGTCCATTTAGTTTATAGCATATTTAGCTATTTATCATTTATACAGTTTAATTTTTGTCAGGATGGTCTGTCAATTATTATAGTGGAGAATTAAAGCCATCTGCTATCACTATGTGAAAGTCAGTATGTGATTTTAGCTATAATAGTACTTCTTTTATGAACTGGAATGCCCTTCTGTTTGGTGCATAAGTATCTAAAATTGCAATATCATCTTGGTGGATTTTTTCCTTTGATGAGTATGTAGTGTCCATTCCTATCTTTTCTGCTAGTTGTACTTTGACTTAAATTTTGTCAGATATTAAAATGGCTACACCAGCTTGATCCTTGGGTCCAAGGAATGTGTTTTTTCATCCATTTACTCCAGGCGATGCCTATCCTTGGTGCTAAAGTGTGTTTCTTAGATGCAACAGAAAGATGAATCCTGTTTGGAGGTTTGGTTTTTTCTTTTTAAATTTTCTCTGCTTTTCTTTTTTTTTAATATAGTGCATTGATATTTTCCTGCATGTATGTCTTTGTGGGGGTGTCCAGTCCTCTAGAATTGGAGTTATGGGTAACTGCGAGCAGCCATGTAGGTGCTGGGAATTAAACTTGGGTCCTCTGGAAGAATAGCTAATGCTCTTAACTGCTGAGTCATCTCTCCAGCCCCAAATCCTGTCTCTAATCCAATCTATTAGTCTGCGTCTTTTCCTTGGAGAATCGAGGCCACTAGTGCCGAGAGGCATTAACGAGCAGTGTTTGCTGCTCTTTGTTATTGTGTTGTCGTGGCGTGCCTTTCTACCTTTAATTTGCTGGCTGTGCTTATTTATTCCTTGTCTTTTCTTCCATGTGGTTAACCTCATCAGAATGAAATTTTCCCTCTTGCACCTTCAGCAGAGCTGGATTTGTAGACAGGTGCTATTTTACCATGGAATGTTTCCCTCTCTGTGTGTATTGTTGTCCTAGTTAGAATTAATTAATTAATTACTATCGCTGTGGTGAAACGCCATGACCAAAAGCATTTTCTTTTCTTTTCTTTTGGCTTTTTGAGACACGGTTTCTCTGTAGCATTGGAGCCTATCCTGGAACGAGCTCTTGTAAACCAGGCTCACAGAGATCCGCCTGCCTCTGCCTCCAAAGTGCTGGGATTAAAGGCATGCGCCACCACCGCCCAGCAAAAGCATTTTATTAATTGAGGTTTCCTTCTTTCAGATAACTCTAGCTTGTTGACATAAAACTAGCCAGCAAAATCATGATTGACAGTTTTGCTGAATGTATTTAGTAATCTAGGCTAGTATCTGTGGTCTCTTAAGAGTTTGTAGAGCGACTCCGGGAGAAGCCCACTGCTCAGAGGCCACGTGGGCACTGGAGCCCCAGGTAAGACCTGCCCATACACATTCAGTTCTTCCTCAGAACCCACCCACCTCTCCCAAGAGTACTCCCTCCCCTCATCTCCATATCTCTGCCCACAACCCTGGCAGAAGTTCACTGCTCAAACAGAAGCCACACTGGTACCTGAAACCTCAGAGGCCATGTCAGCTCCAACAACCCCAGAGGCAACACCTGCACCCAAAACTCCAGAGGTCACGCAGGCCGCCAAAACCCCAGTGGAGATACCCTACTAGACCTGAGAATTCACAGTCACCAGAATCACAGGCCACTCAGGCGGAATACCAGAAAGGAAACAGAAACCAAAGGGGGAAAAAAATCCATCCAACAAAGATAAACTCAGAAATAAGCAACTAGACCTAAAAATAACCCAAACCCAGATGCCTAGATGCCAGTAAAAGAACACAATCAACAACAGTCTGGGCAATATGGCACCACCAGAGCCCAGCTATCCTACTCCAGTAACCCCTGAAGCACAGGAAAATGACCTTAAAACAAACTTTATGAAGATGATAGAGGTCCTTAATGAGGAAATGAATAAATCCCTTAAAGAAATCCAGAAAACCACCAAGCAACAATGGGAGCAAATGAATAAATCCCTTCAAGAAAGCTAGTAAAACACAAATAAACAATGGGAGCAAATCAATAAATCCCATTAAAAAGCAAAAACAAACAGGTAAAGGAAATGAATAAAACTGTTCACAACCTGAAAATGGAAACAATAAAGAAGCAATAAAGGAAACACAAGCTGAGATAGAGCCAGAGACCCACATTCACATCAGAGCAAGGGACTGAGCTATCAAGGTCCAGTGGAAGAGCAGAAGGAGGGAGAAGAGGAGCAAGGAAGTCAGGACCGTGAAGGA
>JAQHUG010000170.1:2980609-2991456 GCA_028555095.1 Dicrostonyx torquatus | reverse complement strand
AGCGAACAGGAACTACAGACACAAGCATCACCAACAGAGTACAAGAGATGAAAGAGAAAATTTCGGGTAGAGGAAACTGATACATCAGTCAAATAAAATATTAAATCTAAAAACTTCCTGGAACAAAACATCCAGGAAATCTGAGACACTATGAAAAGATCAAACCTAAGAATAAGAGGAATAGGAGAATAATCCCTGTCTAAAAACCCAGAAAATATTTTTAACAAAATCATAGAGGAAATTTTCCTAATACTACGTTTCTTAACCTATAAAGGTACAACTTGTAGAACACCAAATATCCCCCAACCATCACATAATAATGAAACACTAAACATACAGAACAAAGAAAGACTATTAAAAGCTGAAAAAGAAAAAGGCCAAGTAACATATAAAGGCAGACCTATTAGAATTACACTGGACTTCTCAGTGGAGACTCTAAAAGCCAGAAGAACCTGGACATATATCCTGCAATGTTGTAGTAAGGAGACCACTTGTTCATTTCCCGGCTGCCTGGCATAAAGCCTGAAATAATCATACAGAAACTATATTATTTAAAGCATTGCTTGGCCCATTAGCTCCAGCTTCTTATTTGCTAACTCTTACATCTTAATTTAACCCATTTCCATGAATCTGTGCATCACCACAAGGTCGTGACCTACCAGCAAAGTTTCAGCGCATCTGTCTCTGGCGCCAGCTCCATGGCTTCTCCCTAACTCTGCCTTCCTTCTCCCAGCATTCAGTTTAGTTTTGCCTTCCTACCTAAGTTCTGCCCTGTCAACAGACCAAGGCAGTTCCTTTATTAACCAATGATAGTCACAGCATACAGAGGGGAATCCCACATCACCTCCCCTTTTTTGTTAAATAAAAGGAAGGTTTTAACTTTCATACAGCTGCTCGGCCCCATGAAGACATAGGAAATAAATAACCTCACACCAAGAAAATCAAAATTTTTGTCACCTTTTGGAACCCTTTCCCTCCTCCTGGGTTGCCTTGTCCAGTCTTAATAGAAGGGATGGTGCCTAGTCTTACTGCAACTTGACATACTATATGTGTCTGGTTGATTTTCATGGGAGGCCTGCCCTTCTCTGAAGAAAAACGGGGGTTGTGGGGATGGGAAACTGTGTTCAGAATATAAGAGAGGGACAAAAAAGATTCTGTATAGCATCCACACAGGCTTTTCTGACTTTAGAGTCTCCATTGCAAAAGCAGGCACTAGCCTAATACCTGCCTTTATATGTTGCTTGGTCTTGTCCCCTCGAGCTTTTCATACTCTTTTGTTGTTGTTGTTCTATACATTTAGTAGCTTTCTTCCAGAATATTAAAATCTTAGGATGTTTATTACAAAGGCAAACCCTGATCCTCCTACTTTATAGCCTCATCCACAACATACTTAAGGTAATAAGCCTCCAGGACTTTGGAGATGGACCATCAGAAAGCATAAATTTGACTGGACAACAGTGGTGCTTGCCTTTAATCCCAGCACTTAGGAGGCAGAGGCATAAGGATCTCTGTGAGTTTGAGACCAGCCTGGTCTACAGAGTGAGTTCCAGGACAGCCAGGGATACACAGAGAAACTCTGTCTCAAAAGAAAAGAAAAGAAAAAAAGAAAGAAAGAAAGAAAAAACATAAATTTCACACGGCTCAGGTTATCCACAGCAAGAAATTGCTCTTTGCCCAAAAGTGGGATGGACTCCAATAACTTGTACTGTAGCATTGTGTGGCTTGATCATCTCCAGGGGATGCTCTCCTTGATGCTGCCCCTTCCCCATTACAGAGCATCACAGTTATGGCTGTCTTCTTGTGACCAAAAACTTGCACAGACTGCAGCATACCCTTGGACAGCAAGGCTGTGCGCGTGAATGTGAGCTCCTCACCAAGAAGCACCACTTGAAAAGCTAGAGTTTTGATTATTATATGTTGTGGGAAATATCTTTTCTGGTCCTATCTATTTTTTTTGTTCGATATGCTTTTTGTGCCTTGATAGGCATCTCCTTCTTTAGGTTAGGGAAGTTTTCTTCTATGATTTCATTCAAACTTTTTTCTGTGCCTTTGACCCAAGTTTTGTCTTTTTCCTCCATACCTATTATTCATAGATTTGGTTTTTTTACTGTCCCAGATTTCATGGGTATTTTGTGACTGGGCATTTTTTTTAGGTTTAATAGTTTCTTTGACTGACGTGTCCACTTCTTTCTTCTTATCTTCAATGATGAGTGTTTCTCTTCCATGTCTGGTACTCTATTGGTGAGGCTTACCCATGAGGTTTTTGTTTGACTTCCTAACTTCTCATTCCCAGTTTTCCCTCAGTTTAGATTTTTCTTATAATTATATTCCTATTTTCATGTCTTGGGCTGTTTTCATAATTTCATTCCACTGTTTGTATAATCATAAACTTCATTAATGGATTTATTCATATCCTCTTTAAAGACCTTGAACATATCCATAATACCTATTTTGAAGTCCTTGTCTTATACTTCAGGGCCTCCTGTAGCAGGGTTGCTGGGCTCTAGTGGAGATATATTGCCATGGATGTTATTGTGTTTTTATGCTGACATCTAGAAGTTTGGCTTTTGGGGTGACTGTAATTCCAGCTACTGATATCTGGTGTTGTCTTCATTAGGTGGGGTTCCATTCCTTGGTTTTTATTGCCCTATCAGGTTCTTAGGAGAGTGTGGTGCCTTTATGTTGCCTGGTAGGGAATGCTCCGGAGATCCTGCCAGGTGTGGCCACTGCGAGTCTTGGGTAGGATGTGTTTCTAGATCTCCGGAGCTAACATTAAGAAATGGAGAATGATTAGAATCAGGAGGCGGTGCTGAGAAGGGCCCTAGGAGGGAGAGAGACTAAGTGTGCCACCAGGCTCTGAGCTGAGGCCCCGGAAAGGGGACAGAGAGGAAGGAGAGGCCACAGCAGGTGGGAATAAGACTGGGAGACTGGAGTTGGAGGAGAGGAGGGAGAGTGAAAATTCCCTACCTGATTCCCTGACCAGTGTGACCTGCAGGTTTCCAGGAAGTGCTGATGGGAGCTGGTGGCTGGGGAAAAAAAGGGATGGGGCGGGTGAGGAAGATTGTAGAATAAGATCTGCATGGTCCTCTGGAATGGGAGCAGGGAGTCCTGAAACTGCTCTTGATGATTCTGCCCTCAGTGGACCTTCGCACATCCGCCTCTGGTTTTCCCTCCTGGGAATGACCTGACTCAGTAGCCATTTCCTCCTTTCTTAGAAGCGTACCTGTTTTCTTTGGCAGGAGTTCCTGGCTTTCCTCTCACTGCTCCGCAGCCATCTGGGGCTCTTTCTTCCAGCTCATCCACCCAGCAGTCTCTTGGAGTTTGGGGCTTAGTGCTTCTTCCTAGACACACACTCTCTGCCCTGAGTGGCTCAATTTGTCATCTGTGTGCTACCACCCAGGGACCTACTACCTGCAGTCTAAACGAGACCCCCAACCTCTCATACACACTCCTGACTATTGATGTTGGATGTTTTGTTTGAATTCCAAGTTCATCCATTCAGGGATGGATTTCGGGGATGAAGAAGATGGAGTTTCCAATAGGCCCTGAATCTGGGAACATTCAAAGAAACATTCCTAGAATGTTTCTTACTGGCTCGGTGAAATACAATGTAGGGGTGAGACATATTTGCATATGGTATAGGTATTGGTTACATTGTCCATTCCACCTTTCCTGATGCCAGGAAATTGCTACATCATTGAGGAATTAAAGCTGTCCTGTGCTGACCTGAGTAAGAGGGAGCAGACACCTAAGGGCTGGATGTGGGGTATTTATAATTTTTTGAAGCTTCGTTTTCAGTTGTTGTACCTGCTCTTCATATTCATTGTAGAGTGTCAAAAGTGCAAATAGATATAGATGATCCAAGCCCACAGCTCCTGGGGAAAGAATTGAAGAGAGTTTCACTGTATTTTTACCTAGTTTTAAAAAAAAGTTTTATTGAATTAGGTCTCCCTTTAATGTCCCATGCTTTCTGGCTATGTTTGGCTGTTCTTGAAGAAACCCAGGCTGTGAGTCACCCATTCCAGGAGCTGTCTGGAGCTCATCCCACTGTCCTGACCAGTCTTAGCCAGCTTTGTGCTCCTACTGGGCTCCAGGAAGGTGTCAGGTGGACACTGTGAGGCCTGGGACTGAGGGAGTGGTTGGAACATTCTGGCCAGTGATGGAGGTCTGACTCCAGCAAGCAAACACAAAACCACAAGCTCACAACACAAAGGCATCGTTGCACACCCTCCCCTCAGCACACCTACCCGCACACACACACATGAACACATCTATACAGTCGTGTAGACACTTCTCTACATGTGAAAATACATCTGAGTTGTTTTGTTTTCTAGGTTGGAGGGAGGGGATGAGAGAGCATCTTGCTTTCTGAGGGCAAAGATGGCTTCAAACTCTGGGCCCGCCCACATCAGCCTCCCAAGTGCACAATAGACATACTATAGACACAGCATTTGCCAACACATCCAACCTCTAGCACTCACAAACCTGGCATAAGTGTTTTCTTTTATAAGTTGCCTTGGTGTTCTATCATAGCAATGGAAGAGTAACTAATACAGAAGTTGGTACCAGGAAGTAAGTAGGTATTGCTGTGACAGACTTGACCGTGTATTACTGGGTTTTGGTTTTGGAGTGTTCTTTTGTTGTTTTGTTGGGGTTTTGTTTTGTTTTTGGAATGAATGTGGAAAACTTTGGACTACAAAAACAGTTGAACAATATAGCAGAACATAGTGGGCCATCCTTGTAGGAGCTTGGAAGACAGTAGTGCTGAAAGCCATACAGACTGTGGAGGCCCTGCCCAAGAGGTTTCAGAAGGGAAGTCTATTAGCAACTGGACTCTGCCCTTGTCCTAAGAAATTACCTGAGTCTAAACTAAAAATAATGCGCTATTTTTTTTTTTGGTAGAAGAGATGTCAAGACAACCTCATATTTACTCTTCCATGTGGTTATTATTAATAATCAGTCTTACGCAGTCTACCACAAAAAAAGAGCAAGTGGGGCAGAAAGAAATACAAAATGTATAGTCTGGAGAACACAGGGACATTGGCAAACTAAAGGTTACAGCCAAGGCTTATGCTGGAAGAAAGGCTGCAGCAGTGGGAACACGTCCGAACATCGAGGGAAAGGGGGGACACCCGAAGGGAAAGCATGTCTGGTGATCTGTGGGGAAGCCGTCATCCCAGGACAGGTGAGACTTTTTGGATTCACCCACATTTCTTTGAGCACACCTCACCCACACACCTGTAAACAACCCCTCCCTTTGTCCCTGTAACACCTCACCCACACTTCTGCAAGTCAAGTCAGTGAACTCGTCGGTTCCAACGTGTGTCTTGGGCGGAATTGCTGTGGTCTGAGGTCGGAGGAGGAAAAGGAGTACAGACACGCCCTGTGCGGTGCGCCCTTGTGATGTATGGGCCAGATGTTGAGCCCTGCTTCTTTGAAGCCAAGAGGAAAATGAGCCAGGCTCAGCTGTTGGCCACCCAGGCATACGACACACCAAACTGGGTAACTGCAGAACCTCTCCTGACTGGCTCTCAGGCAGCCTGAGTAGAGTATAATCAGCCCAGACAGCTGCCAGCCTGGCAGACGACGCCTTGCAGTCAAGGTTATTTTAATTTTTGCAGAGCTAAGCCAAGCGACTGTTTAATTCTTATGCCAGGGTGCTGTGTAGTAATTCGTACTTGTTTGTACCGACAGCAGCTCTAGGTGTCTGGGAGCAGCAAAAAGCTGGAGCGCGGCAGCTGCAGTCCAGGATGGCTCTAACTTGTGAAAGGGCAGAGTAATCCACACCAGTGTCCCACCGGGAGACCAGGGGACCAGCGTCAGGTACCCGTGTCTACCAGTCATTGGCTGGGACCCAAGGGATCAAGTGGGCATTTCTGAGCATGGAGAGAAGGGACATCTGGAAGCAAAGCTGCCAGCCCTCATCCACTTCAGCTGGGGATGGTGGGAAGACACCTGCTGCCAGGAACACAGGCTGGCACCAGATCATCCTCTCGGCTCTTTTTGAGCAACACTGAGTTCAAGCCTTGCTTCTCATCTGAATGAGGACCAGGATCCCTGGAGGCCCCTTCAAACACACCCACTCCCACAGCTGCAGGCCAGGCAGGCCAAGGGTGAGCATTTCTCACCAGCCCTTAGACAGCTGCCAGGACTGCTGGTCTGCAGCCACACAGGCAGCTGCTGGTGACTGCGGGTTGAGTTAGGGGCACAGACAGGATTTCCTGCTAAAACCAAGTACTCAGCTCCTGCCGCACACTCATTTGGAGCAAGTGTAGGGAGAAGGCCAAGAGAAGAAAGGCAGGCCTGAGGGTTTGGGTGGTGTCCCAGGCTGCAAGTTGCCAAATGAAGACAGGGCAGCTGATAAACCCAGTCCACTTCCTGGGCCAAGAAGTCCTTAGACACCGAGAGCCAGCTTGCAGGAAGCTCTGTTTCTGTCCACATCCCACTAGGAATTCCAGGGAATGGTGCAAACTTCAGCTCCGTTTGTTGGCAAGGCAGGGTGAAAGGCTATCTCTGAGAGGTTCATAGCCCCCGCAGCCTAAAGGACACATTTGTGGACCTAGCTCTTTTAAAATAAATTCCAGTTTAAACCCAGCCTCCGAAATAAGCAGTTTTCCAGGAAGATGTTCCCAAGCAGGCCTCAGACTCCCAAAGCAGCTAGTAGAGCAACACCCCAGTGGCTTCCCTGACCGCCAGAGCACTCCCCACAGGAGGAAGGGAGACACAGTAAACTGACTCCTGCAAAAAGAGAATCCACCCCCTAGTTCTGAAATCGAGTGTGGTATGGATTCAGGAATGACTTGCTCAGGGCTGAAGCAAGGTTTCTCTGTGTCTTTCTTCCCTTCTTCTGGGTTGACTCCTGTCCTGGATTTAAAGGGCTGTGGCAAGTTTAAATGTGACCTCCTCTTACCAAGCCCCTTAGAGAAGCCCTCTCTTCATGCTACTTAGGTCCCAGGAGCAGTTTTGCTTAAGTCTGGTTGGTTGATTAGCAAGGCAGATGATGGTAGAAGCTCTGAGCCAGCAAACCTCCCCTCAGACAGCGCTGTGCCCCTGTCTGGCTGCCAAGCTATTCAGTGACCTGTTGTCTGGCTTGTGGACTGCCTCGCCATCTAATTATCTAGTTGTCTGTGTATCTAACAAGCTGATCAAAGACAACCTACCTGGGGGTGGGTCTTGGGTTCTGAGGACCATTTTGCTTCTGTCAGGCCCTGAAGCTAAAGGAGAGAAAGATTTAAATTCTCAGTCTGGTCCTCAATGAACTGACTTTACAAGTCTGGTAGATCTTGTTAAAGAAATAGAAGAAGGTTCCTATTTCTACTGTGGGTGGTCTCTAAGAAACCCGGGGGGTGGTGGGGAGAAGGGAGTGGGTCCTGGCCTGAGTTTCTGGATGATCATCCCCTGCCCTGGCTATTACTGGGGTTGGAGGCTATGAAGAGACTGGGAGATACAGCAGATACAGAGAACAAAAGCCTCATCCCTGTCACAGGCTGTCTTAGTCACTGTCCTATGGCTATGAAGAGTCACAATGGCCAGGGCAACTCTTCTGAAAGAAAGCATTTAATTGGGGCTTGCCTACAGTTTCAGAGGCTTAGTTCATTGTCTTCTTGGAGGGAAGTGTGGTAGTGTACAGACAGCCTCTGAAGGCGTAGCTGAGAACTACATCCTGAGTCACAGGCAGAGAGAGACAACTGGACCTAACCTGGGTTATGGAAACTGCAAAGCCTATCCTCAGTGACATGCTTCCTCCAACAAGGCCATGCCTCCTAATCCTTCCAATCCTTTCAAATGGTGGCACTCCCTAGTGACTAGACATCAATAGTGAGCCCATGGGGGCCATTTTTATTCAAACCATGACAGGGACCCAGAAGGAGGCATGCAAATTCAAATCAGAGTGTTTCTGGGGGCTCAATAAAGGCACCTAATGTACAGATCCCCCTGAACCTCTCTTTCACCCCTAAGTACCCTGCTGCTGCCTGCTTCTGTATGTGGAACCTGTTTTGCTATTCTATATGAGGCTAATGCCCCTGCTCAGCACTGTCTCAACTGCTGCTTAGTCAGCCTTCCTTCCCTGTCCTTCAGAGGGCTGCAATTTACCATTACCACCTTCCTCAAGGTATGTCAGCACCTTTGCCATCAAAGTCTTTGCAAATCTGACCACGCCCAAGTTTCATTCTGGCACCATTGCAGGCCCCACACTGAGCTGTTCTGTAGATACAAACCCTGAGCTTTCCAGCTCCCCAACATGGCTTAAGAAGCAGCACCCCTACGTGAAACAAAGCCCTGAGATCTCATTGCTAGAATGGAAATGGTACCCACAGGATGGAAAGCATTCCTCTGGGGAATCTGGGTTGCAGTGGGAAACTACCTCCCCTATTTTCAGTCCCTTGACATGTGCCATGGTGCAGAAAACGGTCATCCATTGGCAAGTTTGGGATGAACCTAGTAGACAGCAAAGGGATGCCTGTGTTCACACACCTCACGCACACCATCGCCATCATCACCGGTGATGGGTGTCAATCAAAACCACTGCTTTTCATACCTGTGTTGATCAGGGTTCTCGGGAGGAACAGGACAGCTAGGATCACCTATAAATTCAGCTTGTGCAATAGGCCAAAGTATAATAAGCCTCACATTTGCAAAGCTGAGAACATGGTAATTGCTCATCCCACGAGGCTAGATGCCCTAGCAGTCCCAAACCTGGCACCAAAGGCCTGGTGGTTTCCTGGAAAGCCATAAGTCCTTCCTCAGGCTATGGTGGAACCCAGAAAAACCCAGCCTTAGTATCAGCAAAGGAAAAAGCACCAGCAACAAGGTGAATTAACTTGAAAATCTGTGCTGATAGCAGCAGATGCTGCCTGCCTTGAGGTGGCTCCTCCCACACTGACTAAGGCAGTCAGAGCCATTCCCCACAGATAAGCCATAGGCCAGCCAGATATGTACGATTACTCAATGGAGGCTCCCTCCTCAAGCCGTTCTGAGCTGTGGCAAGTTAATATTTAAAATCAACCATCACGACCTTAATCAGAACATCCCTGATAACGGACCCAAGTGGGTGCAGCTGCCCAAGCTCCAGCCAGCAGAGTGATACTTGGCATGGCCAACCCCTGACTACACAGTTTGGCACTCTCAGTATATTGTTTGTCTGGCCTCTGCTGCGAGCAACATTCCGTATCCAAGGACACACTCCTTTGGAGTAAAAACTGTGGAAATTTCTTGTCTCTCAGATACAAATAAAAGCCAATCACAGGCAGCAACCTGTGGCCATGAGTGTGTCCAAGGGCCTTGTCGCCACCAGGGCCGTGTAGATCTGAATGGCCTGAGCTGTCACCCAGAGCCATGGCATTGACCAAGCCAGGGCTCCTGCCGAAAGCCATGTCTGAGTTCATGGTCCTACTGCAGCCGGAATCTGTGATGATGTCCATGGCCTGTGCTAGCAGAGGGATAGCCCTGGAAATTTCACTGACCCTGGGACAGCTGGCCCTGGCCCTGCTGGATAGTGCAGCAGGAGAGCTGGTCACACCCCTCAGGGGAGAGCTGGCCTCTGCACTGTAAGAAAGCTGGCCCCACCCCTCACCACAGATGTATACCTCACCTGGGCAGCACACTAGACCTGACCCTGTGGTCAGGATGCAGGGGAGCTGTCTCTGAGGGTCTGAGAGCAGGAGAACTGAATCCACCCTGCCACCCGTCTGCCATACTGTGGCATAGATGAGGGAAAGATGCCCTCCCAACTCCGCCCTTTGCTACCTGTAGCAGGTGAGGGAGCTGGACCAGGGGTCATAAGAGTGAAAGAATTAGTCCTGCCCAACACCAGCTAGGCAGCACACTAGAGCTGATCCTGTTGTTGGTGCTCAGGTGAGCCAGCCCTAAGAGAATGTGAGCAGAAAAGCTGACTGCCCCTGCCTCGTATACCCCTACAGCCATCAGGAGAGAGGGTCCTGCAGTTCACCTGGGCAAAACAGTAGAGCTAACCCTAGTAATGTGAGTGTGGTTGACCAAGATCTGAGAAGCTGAGAGCAGGAGAACTGGTCCTGCCCTTAGTTGCAGGCTGCACTGGGTGAGTTACCTGAGGCAGTGGTGGAATAGTGGGGATAAGGGAAAGCTATCCAGCTGACCAACCCAGCTACCACCCAGGCCCAGAACCAGAACTATGAGTTGGCCCATCCCAACATCCACCTCAACTATGAACTGGAACAGGTGAAGGGGCCAGACCTGCAGATCCAAAACAGCAGAAACTCCATGACACAGGATAACAACAGGATATCCAAGAGGAGCCACACAGAGAGCCCATGTGGTATAACAGAAGCCAGGGGCCTAGAGCCACACCAATGACTCATGGCAATGAACACTTGCAAAGATGAATGGACAAAAGTGTAAAGCGTGTGCCACACTACAGCTTCCACAACAAGATTCTTCTCTCTCTGTTTTGTTTCTTTCTTGTTTGATTTTTGGTTTTTCTTTCAAATTTGGTTTTGTTTTGGGGGGTAGGTTGCAGAGGCAGAGAGTGGATGCAAGGGGATAGGGAAATAGGTAGGATTGGAATGCATGATGAGAAATCCACAAAGAATCAATAAAAAATTAAAGATTTATTTTATTATGTATATTGTGTTCTGTCTGCATGTTTGTCTGCACACCAGAAGAGGGCACCAGATCTCACTATAGATGATTGTGAGCCACCATGTGGTTGCTGAGAATTGAACTCAAGACCTCTTGAAGAGCAGTCAGTGCACCTAACCTCTGAGCCATCCCTCCAGTCCCAACAAATTTTTTTTTTAGAAAAAGTCAATCACAGAAATTCTGCACACACCCAAACTACAAGCTGTCAAGCCCTCATTCAAGTACCCTGA
>JAQHUG010000170.1:2931598-2978423 GCA_028555095.1 Dicrostonyx torquatus | reverse complement strand
CTCTTGTAATAAAAAGAATAGTATTGCCAAGCAGTGCTGACTCAGGCCTTTAATCCCAGCACTCAGAAGGCAGAAGCAGACAGATCTTTGAATCTGAGGCCAAAACACTAGAAAAACACAGAAAAACACTATCTCGAAAAACAAAACAAAGAACCCAAGACCAGTATTAATTTTGAAATGTCACACTTTATTAATAGGTACAAACTTAAAATATATACATAAATTTCAAAGTATACAAGTCCCTGTTTAATATCTATAAGCCAATTATTTTTAGTAGACTTACACAACAATACAATCAATTTTAGAATATTTCACTAATGCAAAAAGAAACTCTTTTCCTAGCTAGCTTTACCTGTCAACTTGGCATAGCCTGCAGTTGTCTGGGAAGGGTGACTCAGTTGAGGGGTGCCCAGATAAGGCTGGATTGTAGACATTGATTGTGGGGGGATGTCTTGATTATTGATAGATGGAGAAGAGCCCAGCCCACAGTGAGCAGCACCATTGCCTGGGCAGGTATTCTTGAACTGTCTGAGAAAGCGAGCTGAGCATGACTTGTGAGGGAGCCGCCAAGCAGTGTTCCTCCATGCTTTCTGCTTTGGGTTCCTGCTTGAGTTCCTGCCTTGACTTCCCTTGGTGATGGACTGTGACCTGGACGAATAAGCTAGGTAAATTGTCTCTTCCCCTAAGATGCTTTTGGTCAGTGTCTCATCAGAACAATGGAAAGGAAATAGAATGCCCTGACCACCATCTCTCTGCTGCTCTTTCCCCGCCAATACTCCCAGGTCCAAATCTTTGTCTGAACATGTATTTTCATTTTCCTTGCATATACCCAGAGTGGAATTGTGGAATCCTACAGTAAAACTGTTTCTGTGGTTTAGCCATTTGAGGAACTACTAGTCTATTCTGCAAAGTGACTGCACAATGATGAATGAAGGCTCCTACTTCTGTTTATCCTCAGCAACACTTGTTCCTTCTTAACCATTCATTGTAGACTCTCCAGTGAGTATGGCTACCCATCTGTCTTCATTGTCATTTCCACAATGGCTAATGATGCTGACTATCTTATGCGCTTATTAGTCATTGGTCTCTCAAGCCAGCTGTTAGTCTCTCACTAGTCATTAGTCCCTCCCTCTACACACTGGTCTCTCTTACTAGTTCTAGCTAAGACATCCAACACTGTATTAAATAAGAGCAAAGAATGAGGACTTTCTGGGTAAGATGGTGGTCATAGCAGAGTAACAAGGGGAAGGGAATATTGCATCACTGGATCAGTTGTTTCCCACCTCCAGGAGCTGCCTCCCCTCCATTAGACTACTTGGACCACTAGATGCTGCTGCCATCATCGACGAAGACATCAGCCCACCAGCCTCTTCCAAAAAATCTCCCACAGAAGCCTTGTCACTCGGAATGCTGTAGAAGGATCCCTAGCGACAGCAACCCTAGGACTTTCCTAAATGCTCCAAAAACATCATCCACAAACGATGCACAAGCCTTGAAGAGCATTGAAGGATTGTCTGCCTGGCCTGGCAGCAGCAAGGATGCTAAAGAGCGCCCAGCTCAGCCAGCCCCGGCCAACGTGTATGCTTTTACACATGCTCCATTTTCCCAATCGCTCTTGAAGCTAACACCATTGACACAATTCTGGACAAGCTATAAGAGAGAGTGTGCTCATGGCGACCCTGTATGGGATAACAACCTTATACTTCCCATGAATCCACTAGCCGTGCTTAGTTTATAGTGGATGGCCTATTCTTTCTTGTTTTTGAGTAAGATAAGCTTACATTTACTTTGGGGAAAGAGGTTTCAGAGCCTGGTATAATCTGTAAACATCTTAGCTATCTTAGTTGCAGAGTTAAGCTGAACTTTTAGCCAATTATCTCCAAGTGAACCTTACACAGATGTGGCACTGGATTCTTCCAAGGGAAGAACTGGACTAGTGAAAAAAAAAAACAACAACATAAGTATAATCCAGTGTGGGACTTGGGGAGAAAGGAACCCAATAGCTACACAAAATCCAATCAGCATAACTATAATCCAGTGTGGGACTTGGGGAGAAAGGAACCCTACAGCTACACAACATCCAATCAGCATAACTATAATCCAGTGTGGGACTTGGGGAGAAAGGAACCCAATAGCTACACAAAATCCAATCAGCAGACCAATAGGTTTGGACATCCTGCATCTCCACCAGGCTCTTCTGTAGCTTCCTTCCTTCTTTCTATAATAGTCAATCAATTAGCAAGATGGACCTAGCCCACTCCTGTTTTTTGCCTTACAGAGTTTCCCTTTTTCTTTTCTCCATACTCTTTTGTTTTCAAAGAACAGAGACTGGCCTGGCTTGCAGGGTCTCTATGACTCAGTCTCCTGAGAGAGGAGGCTGTTTTGTGTTATCTAATTTCCCATCTTTATCTCTCCTTTTTCAGTTTACCCTAAATACTAATGGGCATAAAATTTAAAAGTAAATAAAATTATCTACAAAACTGTTGATGATCTGCCAGTTTCAAAACTAGCCCCTTGGGGTTTAATTGGAGCTCAGTGTTTTAGTAAGGAAAGAAAAACACTTTCTAAATTTGTTTAAAGAAAAATAAAAGAAAGTAAAGGAAAAAATGAGGGCCAGCAAAATGGTTAATCAGGTAAAGGCACTTGCCTGATGACTTGAAGTCTGTCCCCAGGACCTACATGATAGAAGGCAAGAACTAACTCCTACAAGTTTCTCTGACCTCCACACTTAAACAAGCTTACGCACGCGCACACACACACACACACTCAATAAATGAAATAAAAAATAAAAGAACAAAAAGGTATAGAAAGTTATAGATATAAAGTATGACTTCGGTAAATGTTAAAGGAAATACTTCCAGATTTTAAAAAAATTAAATAATAATTTTGTTATAAGGAGAATTAGTTTAAAATAAAACTAAGACTAAAGACAAAAACCAAAAATCTGAAACACATCGTAAAGGTTTGTCAGGAAGTAAGAAAACTCCTACAGCCAGGCACAGATGTGCATGCAAAAGGCAAGTTATAGAAAGAGTAGAGAATGTTATTATCTCGATTCAGGGAGAGGGATCCAAGTCTTACCACAGGCTGATGGCAGAAATCCAGCTGTAACTGGGAACACTAAAAGACGTCACCCAGATCCCCTTTTATCTTCCCATGAATCCCCTGGTCCTTGGTTCTAAAAGTTGATGCTGGGGGCAGGAGCCCATGAAAGACCTAGGAGGGATGAGAAAGTGCCCAGTGTAGTTTTGAGAGCATACGAAGGAACTTAGAATGGTTGGAGATGGTTGCCATGGCATGGAGAGGAAGGGGCCATTCCGGTTTGTGAAAGAAACCTCTTACACAAGAGCATATTTCATGGTGTTGCCTACATTTTCTTTCAGGTTTTTAAAGTCAAAAGAATCATTCTCAGGACCTAGGCTGTCTCAGGTCATGTTCCATCCCCCAGATAGAGACGTTTATGGTTTTGAACTAGACAGCCAAGGAGGAGACCTTTGAGGTAGCATGACTGAGCGGTGCCCATTGGAAAGAGAGTGTCTGTTAAGTCAACAAGGTCTAGGAAAAAATAAGAATAGATAAATGTCTTTGTCATTCTCGTTCACCATTCTGGAAATGGATAAACTCAAGAGTGTGCCACTGAGATCCTACGGCCTTAGGAAATCAGTGTGGATCAGAGCAATAGACTCAGACCTAAACCCTGTAGAAAGCCTCCAATCCAGTGGTGGAAGTTTGGGCAGTTTACCGTGAACAAGGGTCCCTAAGAATCCAGAAACTTTGCAATGGATATAGCAGAAATCAAAGTTCTGGTAAGGACAGGACCTCAGAAAGAAGGTACTAGAACCTGGAGGAGGGCCAAAAGAAAAGAAAAAGGAAAGGTCACCTGAACTTCTGATCCAGCAGAAAGCCTGCTCAAACATGGGGATGGGGGCTAGATGGCAAGATGGCTCCATGTGGAAGGCATTTGTCTCTAAGCCTAATGATCTTCAAACTCTAGCACCCAAATGGGTGAAAGGAGAGAATCAGCTCCCCAAAGTTGTCCTCTGACCTATACCGAGTGGGGAGGGGAGAGATGAGAGGGAGAGTAAATAAATAAATAAATTCAATGCTCTTGTACACTGTAAAGATTTGCCACTCATATTGATTTAATAAAACACTAATTGGTCAATACCCAGACAGGAAGTATAGGTGGGATGACCAGAGTAGGAGAATTCTGGGAAGAGGAAAGACAGAGATGCAGTCACAAACCAGACACAGAGGAAGCAAGATGAGAATGCCTCACTGAGAAAAGGTACCAAGCCATGTGGCTAAACACAGATAAAAATTATAGGTTAAGTTTTAAGGGCTAGTTAGTAATAGGCCTGAGCAATAGGCCAAACAGTTGCAGGGAGTGCCAGATGGCTAGATATAAAGTACACAGAGAGAGAGAGAGAAATCCATGTCAGCTACCTCTCAAGCACCAGGGTTTCACATCATGTGTTTCAAAGAATGAAGATGTCAGGTAAAATTATCTCGAGTAAGGCTAATTACTCACAGGGGTGGAAGACCCAACAGCTCCCCTCAGAACAATCAACACTGCTTCCCTACAGATTTTAGAGGGGAAGGGTCTCTGGGCTTAGTAGGCTAGTAAAGGTACCAGATAGGGGCTGTCACCTGCTATGAGTTCAGCACTTAGGGCTGGCACTTGATAGGACAGAAGGCTGATCCCTCTACAGTGGGGACTCCATCAACAAGTCACTTGCATGCTGGAGAGACTGAAAGTCTAGAAGCTGTTCTGCCCACCAAGCTATGTTCCTCAGCAGTCCCAGCATGTGCTGAAGGCCAGGAAGATTCCTCCTCACCCAGTCACTGGTCTTGAGTCCACATTTACAGGGCTTGATTCTGATGTCCCAATGGAGCCAGAAGCACTCACAAGCTGGCAGCGAAGACAGGTAGGCCCAGCTGCTTTTCCTCAGACCTCCTAATGTCTGAACCTGGTGGAAAGAGGCCACCCACCTCAAGGGAGGACCTCCTCTCTCAGTTGTGCCTTCCTAGAAATGTCCTCATAGACCACCCAGAGATGTATCTTCTAGGCAACTACAAATCCAACAAAGTTGACAAGATTGACCATCCTGGAGAATGGCAGAGGTGGGATGGAGACCACAAAATGCCTCATATACATGTATGAAATTTAATTCATCAAAAAGATTAACCAACACAATCTGAGTAAATGACAAAATGTGTATATTTAAGTAAATTACAAACAGATTAAAAAGTGATGTATCGCCGGGCAGTGGTGGCGTACGCCTTTAATCCCAGCACTTAGGAGGCAGAGGCAGGAGGATCTCTGTGAGTTCGAGGCCAGCCTGGTCTACAAGAGCTAGTTCCAGGACAGGCTCCAAAAGCTACAGAGAAACCCTGTCTCGAAAAACCAAAATAATAAATAAATAAATAAATAAGTAAATAAAAGTGATGTATCATAATCCCAGTGCTTTGAGGGTTGAGGCAGAAGGGACCAGGAGTTCAAGGATAGCCTCAGCTATATAGTGAGTTCTAGGCTGGTCTTAGCTACATGAGGCCATGGCAAAAAAAAAAACAAAATAACACCTTTTAAATAGGTGGTGTATGTATGAATAAGGCTACGGTTATTTAACTCAAGTCAGAACTCCAGATGTTAGAAGAAAACTACACCAGACAGTGAGACTCCAGTTACTCCAAGGTAACTTTTATTATTTGGGTTTTGGAAGGTTTTTTTAATTAACAAGAATAAAATAAAGGGGCTGGACAGATGGCTCAGTGGTTAAGAGCACTGGCTGTTCTTCCAGAAGCCCCAAGTTCAATTCCCAGCACCCACATGGCAGCTCACAACTGTCTGTAACTCCAGTTCCAGGGAATCTGACACACTCACAACAATACACATAAAATAAAATTAAATTTAAAAAAAGAATAAAATAAAGACAGTCTAAAGCCCCAGAAGAAATGATTGTAGACACCAGGACAAAAGTAACTGATAACTTTCGCCCTGGGAAATCATATATTCCCCAGGCAGATAATAACTGCCTCACCAATGAAACCCAGCCTAAAGATAGGACTCTCAGGGGAAATGCATGCTAGGGCCAGGAGAAAGAAACCAAGGCAGTGTAAAGTAACTTCTCATGATAAGGAGGGGGGGGAAGCAGAACTTTGCCCTCTCCAGAACAGAAAATTTACTATAAGAGATATGTCCACCCTCTGAAGACAGGCTGGGCCTCCAGCTCCAGTGAAGTTTGCCCTTAGAGACCAGAGATGTTCAAGGGTCCCTGAAGAAAACTCCACTCACTCCATATGACCATCAGGTGCCCTGAGGAAGTCTTGGCATGGCAAATAAAAATGTTAATTTTTCTTTTCAATATGGGGTCTTTCTTCTCTGCCTTAGTCAGTAAGCTGGGGACCCTTTCTAAGTGAATGTATGTTGGAACCAGCATTGGCAGGAATGTATGAAAGGTAAAGGGATATCACTGTCAGCTCCAGTCTTGGAATCTGCCATTTAGAAAGATGGCACAACACCGGGAATCCTCTGTAACTAAGCCAGGATGTTTACAGACTATAGCAGGCACTGAAACCTCTCTCCCAAAATTAGATGTAAGCGCATCTTAGAGAGAGAGAGACACCATCCAATAAGATATAAACTAAACATGGATAGTGGATTCATTAGAAGTATAAGATTCTATTACCCCCATGAACACACTTCCCCTTATATCTTGTCCAGAATTGTGTTGATGGATTTAACTTCAAAAGAGGTTGGGAAAATGAAAGGTGTAAAAACATAAGAGTTGTTTTATTTGTTTCTTTTTATTGTTTTTATTGAGCTATATATTTTTCTCTACTCCCTTCACTTCCTCCCTACTCCCTTTCTACCCTCTCCCATGAGCCCCATGCTCCCAATTTACTCAGGAGATCTTGTCTTTTTCTACTTGGTTTATTTGTTTCTTTTTCTTAAAAGATTTCTTTGTGTAAAGAAAATGTTAATCCAACCAATTGAGAATAAGACCACTACCACAGTTTAAAGTCAAATTTGAAGCAAGAGTTAATTAAATATTGGCCAGGTGGATGGGCACTGGCCAGGTCCATAGCCAGGTTCCCAGGAAATAGCGCAGAATCAAGTAAGGCAAGGGCTGAAGAAGGAAAACCCATAATCCATTGCATTTCCCATCAGGTCCAATCAGGAGCAAGCATATATCCTGACCTATTTTCTGCCTGTGAACCTCCCACCCACGTGTGATCAAGCACTTCCAGTGCAGATGGGTCAAACAAACTTGTTTAGGGGAGTGAAAACCACGTGGCTTGTTATCTCCCATAAACATCGGTCTCCAGCATCTCAGGGACTGTCTGTCCTTGTGCAAGGGGCTTGCAGATCAGACGCATTTTTGTTTCGTGGATCTACTAGGCATAATAATTAAAATTTAAAATGTAACTTTGGCTCTCAAAGAGACTATAAGGGGAATTTTTGGCTTCTGTTGATGTCACCATGGAGTCCCTGACCACTCAAGAGACAGAAATCAACCATGCTAGTTACTTGTACCTTAATAACTGAATAAATTAAGTCAGTCATTCAAAAATGTCATAGGAGCCTATAATCTCTATCTCTGCAATGACCCAAAAGGTCAAGCTAAGCAGCCCCCTTTCCATAGCCTAATGAAGATGGCAGTCACATGGGGAAAAGTTGTCGATTAGATTTTACTCAGCGGTCTTAGTTGGGGAAATAATAGCTTCTGATGTCTGCTGACACCCCAGGATGAACAGAGGCCTTCCTGACCCTGACTAGAAGAATGTTAAAGAGAGTATTCTCTAAAATGATTCTCCATTCTGCATCCTCACAGCCTCAAGGACATCTTAGAAACAAGCTGAGCTGACTGATGTCTGTCAACTTGACACAAACCTAGACATATCTGGCAACGGAAGTCTTAATTGAGGAATTGCCCACATCAATTGGCCTTTGGGCAAGTCTATGGGATTTTCATTTTTTGTTTTGTTTTGGTTTTGAGACAGAGTTTCTCTATTAGCTCTGACTGTCCTGGAACTTGCTCTGTAGACCAAGCTGGCCTCGAACTCAGAGATCCACTTGCCTCTGCCTCCCAAGTGCTGGAATTAAAGGCATGTGTCACTGCCCACCTGGAATTTTCATAATTAATGATTGATTTTGGAGGGCCCAGATTACTGTGGAAGGTGCCACCACTGGGCAGTTGTCCTGAATAATAGAAGAAAATAGGCTGAGCAAGCCAGTGTGTAGCATCCCCACATGGCTCCAGCCTCTGCTCCTGCTTGAGTTCCCACCCTGGCTTCTCTCAGTGTTTGACCATGATCAGGACATGTGAGTCAAATAAATCTTGCAACCTACAATGTGCTTTTGGTCAGTGTTTTCTTTTACCACACCACCAGAGAATCAAACTAAGATATAAGGCCATTTAAATTCGAGAACTATTAAAATGTAAACATTGTTTTTAAACAAGCAGAAAAAAGATGTCTTCCTTGTAAATACAAAGGCAACCTCCATGTATAAATTCACTTGTAGCCCTGTTCCAACCTCTGGTTGGAAACTTAATTTGTGTTTTAGTTCTAAATTCTTGTTTTCCCCACTGCTGAGATACAACAAACTCAATGATTACAACATCATTCTGTATTCTTTTTAATTTTATACCATTAGATTCCTTCTTAAAAGTGTGTGTGTGTCAATGGAGTACTACACAGCAGAAAAAAATAATGACAGCTTGAATTTTGCAGGAAAATGGATGGAACTAGAAAACATTATTTTGAGTGAGGCAACCCAGACACAGAAAGACAATTGTCACATGTACTCACTCACAGGTGGTTTTTAAACATAAAACAAAGAAAGCCAGCCTACAAACCATAATCACAGAGAACTTAGACAACAATGAGGACACTAGGAGAGACTTACATAGACCTAATATACATTTGAAAGTATAAAAGGACAAGATCTCCTGAGTAAATTGGGAGCATAGGGACATTGGGGGTGGGTTGAAGGGAGAGGGGAGAGGCAGGGAGGGGAGCAGAAAAAAATGTAGAGCTCAATAAATATCAATAAAGAAAAAAAACTCTGTGTGTGTGTGTGTGTGTGTGTGTGTGTGTGTATTAGAGAGAGACTTGTAACACTCTCAGTGTGTAACTATTGATGCCCCCTTTCCGATCCAAGGGATCTCACTCCTAAACTCAAAGTTGATATAATGAAGATAGCTGTAGTCAAGACTGGATGGCCCTTGATAGTCTGACAATAGCACAAGGGGGCCTGTGTCATTACTAAAGTAAAACTTCTGGTGATTCTCAGTCCTCCAAGACTTACAGAATCAAATTTGTCAGGATCTGCCTTAAGCTTCAGTGATGTATTAACATCAAGGCTCTCAGGCAGCTCATGATGGACAGAGACTTGTTGTTTCAGCACTAATCCCAGCAGACCACTGTATGGTGCTTTGAATGGTTTTGATGCCTTCAGTCGTGGCATCCTCTCTTCCTGATTCCTATCAAATGATGACCCTTTCATCTCAGTTCTGAGGAGGAAGCTTCTGGTTCCTAAGTAGGCCTAATTTCCCTGTTTAGCACCCAAAAAGTGATAGACGATGGATCCTTGGCTTTCGTCAGTCTACGATGAAAAGGTCGAAGTCTTAGAGAGGGGAACTGAGGCAGCAAATGACAATACTTATTTAGGGCCAGAATGTTTGTGACCTAGAGTTTTATGATCCCTTTCTTATTCCATACCTAAACAACACACCTCATAAATTCAACACTTTAAAAGTTCATTTACGAAAGAAAATGCTTTAAGATAAAGAGAATAAGTAGACTGATACTGGAGAGGGGAGATAGTACTTAAGAGCATTGACCATTCTTGCAGAAGACCCAGGTTCAGTTCTTAGCATCGATATGGCAGCTCGGAACTCCAGCGCCCTCTTCTGGCTTCCAAGAGCACTAGGTAGACATTCAGCGTGCTTACATGCATTCAGGCAAAACACCCATACACATAAATAAAATAAATAAAAAAGAAAATAAATAAACCAGCTATGTTTTAACATGGTCCTTTATCCAAGCTCCTTTGAAGCCAAAAAACACTGATACAATTTTGGATAAGGCACAAGGGAACTTCTGAGAAACATCTTTCTCCTGTAGAAGCCATGGTTGATATCACCTTTCTTTGTTTCTCCAGTTTTACTGTGAACTTAATGCCTATACCCGGAGAAGTGATGCTGTGGTCATGAGATGACAAATGTGGGGAGAAACATGAACATGCCAAGATAATGAAGCAGAAATAGAGAGAACCTAGTTGTCCGGTTGTCTGTGCAATCCCCAAAATCACATGAGACTGGCAATTTCTAACATCTGGGTTTCTTTGGGTTGCAAAACCTTATGTTTTTCAATCCCATCACAATGGATGTTTCTGTTGCTTGCAGCTAAACATCCTACCTGACAAACACTATTTAGGAGAATAACTCATACTTTGGATGGCAGAGATCATAGCTATGAGTATTGTCTTTAGTGAGTTTGTTAGTCAGCTCTCTGTTTCGATTACTAATACCTGGAAGAAATCACTCAAAAGGAAGAAAGTGGGGGTTTTGTTTCATGACTCAAGCAATTTCAGTCCACGGTTGCTTAACTCTGTTGTGCTGGGTGAGTGGCAGTTCAGTGCATCATGGCAGGACGACGTCATAGAGGAGACTTTTATTGCATGGCATCCAGGAACTAGAAACAGGAAGATCAGTAGAGCGTGAACCCAGAGTCAGATATTACAGTGAAAGCTGAAAGATCAGAGAAGCAGAGCAGCCAGCCATGAGAGAGTTCTTACCTCTACAAACTGTCAGACCAAATGGGGTGACCCTATCTCTATAAATTCTCAGACTGAATGGGCCCAAGATCATGTCTCCACCTGCCCCCCTAATGCTGGGTTTTAAGGCATGAGATCCCAAGTGCTGGGATCAAAGGTGTGAACCACCACCACTGACCAACTCTGTTTCTCTTTGACACTGATTCAATCAGAGTAGCTCCTGATCTTCCTGCTTCCTCCTTCCAAGTGCGGGGATTAAAGGTGTATGCCACCACTGCCTGGCCTCTATGGTTGACTAGTGGCTAGCTCTGCCCTCTGATCTCCAGGCAGGCTGTATTTGTCGGAACACAAGCAAAATATCATACAACAGATCAGAGTCTTAATACCCCCTACAAAGGCATGTCCCCAGTGACCTAACTTCTTTATCTAGGTCCTACTTCCTGAAGGTTCTAAGATTTTAAAACCAAGCATCTAACACAGGAAGACATTTCATACAGAACTATATGAAGAGAGAACACATTCTATGCTTGACATCCCGATACATTCAAACAAGATAACTTAAAATTGTGGTAAGTGACGAAAACAAAGAAAAGAAAAATGGGTCATCACAACTGACCTCTACTATAAAACAACTGGATGAGGGCATGAGGTAGAAAAAGGAAAATCCACAAACGTTCTCAGTCGATCCACTAGGAGGCAGAAGAGCGTCCCCTTTGGCTGTGCTCCCTCCCGTTCGCAAATCCCCGCAGGAAATAAATGATCAAAGTGGAGGAGGGCGGGAGGAGGGCATCTGTAACATGTCAAGTGTTCCTGGTACCCTCATCTTTGCAAACAAGAGTTTGGCTGCTCAAGGAAATAAAAAAGAACGCGGAATGGAGAGAGCGAACAAAGGGAGAAGCACGGGGTGAGGTTGGAGAAGGGGAAAGGCTCCAGACAGTGAAGGGCTGAAGGGGCAGGACTTGAACCTTAAGTGCAACGGAAACCTTCACAGGTTTTTCAATGTCACCGCCAAACACAGTGGGTAAAAGACTTCTAGTTGTAAGGTGAAATTTGGAAGCAAGAAAGTCCCCCAGGAAAGGGCTGCAGTACATACAAGAAAGGCAAGAAAAGATAAAAGTTGTTTACTAAAAAATGGATAAAAAGGAAATCATGACTTCTGAAAGACAATAGATGGGCTGTGCTGGTGGCACTCAGGAGCCAGAAGTAGGTAGAACTCTGTGAGTTCGAAGCCAGCGTGGTCTTTAGTGAGTTCTAAGACAGCCAGAGCTACATAGTGAGACCCTGTCTCAAAAGTTAAAGGTAGGGAGGGGTGATGGTGGTAATTTCTTGTGTTAAGTTAAAGAACTAATCTAAACTTAGATATAAATATTTTTATATGCCAAACTTAATTTTAAATTGTGTGTACATGTGTATGTGTACGTGTGTGTACGTGTGTTTGTGTGTGAGAGAGAGAGAAGGGAGACTACAAAGGTGGCCAGGAGAGGGAAGAATCTTAATGGAGGTGGAACACAGAGGGTAATGAGAGACCTATTACTATTATGCTAACCCAAAAATTAATTATAAAAATAAAATGTGATATGTGGTGACATTTTGCTACGGGGGGAGGGGGCAGCCTCCAGCAGTGGAGGGCGCAAAGGGAACCCACAGAGCTGGCGTCCTATGACCTTTTTATCTGAGCGGCTAAGGGAAAAGACACACACTCTCTTGATGGTTTCCTTATGTTTTCTTCATCTGTATTCTCTCCTTTATTTTTCCTCTACAACTTATATCCCCAAGCAATACTTTTCAGGCAGTATAGAAATTACAGTGTGGTTCTATTTTATTTTTCAAGTGAATGACTATAATGAATAAAGGTGAAAACATGTTTTTCTTCTCCTTACATGATTAAAACAAAGTCATCCCGAGAACCCACATACATTTACATCTAAGTAACTTGTTATAGATTAACAGAGTGAGCAAGCAGGGTATTTTCCTCAAACACTTCTTTTGCTGGCAGGCTGTATATTGCGATTACAAAGTAAGAGTCACTTTATTACTTATCTGATGTGGGAGGTCCTTCTGTATGTGTGCTGCTTTTATTGGTTAATGAATAAAGCCGCTTTGGCCTATGGCAGGGCAGAATATAACCAGGCCGGAAGAGATGGAGAGAGAGAGAGAGTAGGTGGAGTCAAGGAGACACCATGTAGCTGCTGAAGGAGGCAGATGCTATGTAGCTACCAAAGGAGTAACATGCCAGCACCAGTAAGCCACAGCCTAGTGGCAATACACAGATTAATAGAAATTGGTTAATTTAAGATGTAAGAGTTAGTAAGAAGCCTGAGCTAATTTGGCCAAACAGTGTTGTGATTAATATAGCTTCTGTGTAACCTTTTTGGTCTGGGCGGCCGGGAAATGAAATGCAGCCTCCACCTACAAAATGGCGCACAATTGTGGGGCAACTACATCCAAATAAAACCTGAGAACCCTTGGGAAAGAATTCTAGACACAAAAGAACAGCATGGCTTCTTGGTAACAGCATTTTATCGGGTGGGCTCTGCTCGCTAGAGGCAAGCAGAGGCATGATAGAAAGGTACTTACAGGAATCTTAAAGGAATCCCACACCTAAACTTTTTTACATGAAAAACAGTCAGTTCTACTTTAAATCTTTAGGGTGCCTGCCCACTCAACAATCATTTTTTATATCAGCAGATTGAGGGCAGAACAGGGTATCGGGAATTAGTCATCACCTTTGGTCATCAACCAATCCTAGCAAGAAGTTCATGATAATTAAGATGATTTATACTTTTGACCCTAACCTAATGAATCTATAACTCAGCTATGAGTCCTTGTGAACTTTAGATTGTTTTCTAGGGTTTTTCATCTCAAAGCTATGATCAAATCATCTTAATCTAACCTGGAGTATATATTTTTAATCATCAAAACTCTAAACTAACATTATTATTATCAATTAGACAGTACAGCTTAAAAAATCATCTTCATAATAATCTACAGATAAAATGCCCAGTAGAATGGGATATTTCTATTCTATAAGTACACTACATTACAGGCAGTGGGGATCTTCCCACACCCATTCACACTATGCCAGATACCAGAGAAAGATGGCAGCAGCAAACACATAAAGGCTCAGAAGAAGAGAAAGACACTCTGGAGTCTGTGATCTTCTGGCCTTGCCTATCCAAGATTCAGCTACCAGGGATTCGCCTCCTGGTGGACTGACACCCCAAACTTCAGTTGCCAACTGCCGGTCCTCTGACACGACCACTGGCAGAGAAAATTCACTAGCCACAAGATTCATGTGGCCTGAGACGCCAAAGTTCTCTCAAAACTGTAATTACACTGCAGTAAGTCCCTGACCCCCAGGTTATGGGGTCCTCTCTGATCATAATCTCTGCTTGACAAAGATGTAGTATTGACTCAGGACCACAGAACTACTATCCCTGACATCCCAGCTTACCAGCCTGGCCCTCAAAACCTACTGGAATATTTCTCAACTCAATTCCCCAAACCTTTGCGTAGAATAAACTACCTTCAATTTGTCCACTGTGAATTATTAGCCTGATGCCTTCTTCCACATTTCCTGAGTCCCTTTATTGGAGAGTAGAAGTTGGGGGGGGGATTCAAAAAGCTTCTCAGCAGAATTGCTAGGGGCAGAAGAGCATCTTCAGCGATGCCTGATCTCAAATGTAGGCAGAGCTGAGCTAAGCCGAGCCCAGGTTCAGGGCTTGGGTGTGTGAATGCGGCCCCCCTTCCAAAGGCAAAGGAGGCCGTGGTGTATGCCAGTTGCTCTGGAGCCTTCATCTCTATGGGGCATGGCCTCTGGCACCCTGCTGCTAAGTGTGATTTCAGTAGAGGTTTCCCATCTGACCCTGGGACTGCCGCTTCTACCAGATGCACCTGGCCAGACTACTGACAATCAATCCCAGGCTGAGGGCTTCTGGCGGTTCCTCGGGGATGGAGGGTGTCCCCTCCAGCTTCTCTTCTGCTCTTCCCAGGGTGAGAACAAGGGATGCCTGCACTCAGGAACCCAGACTCTGGAGAGGGCTGTCCATGTGGCTGGGAAGCTGTTGCAGCAGCGAATCTCCCGCCCACTTCCAGGCCCAGGGGAATCTTTATTGTCAGTGGCTCCTTGCCTGGTTTGGTTTAGTTGTTTTAGAAACAGGCCAGGTTTACTATGTTGCCTAGAACTCACAGTCCTCTTGCCTTAGCTCCCTAAATGCTGACATAACTGGTGTTTGACACTACCATGTTTTAGTTCTTGATTGTTTTATTATCCCCCAGAGACTTTGCAAAAACCAAAGGCTGCATTCTCATCGCTTATCACATCAAACAAAAATGGGTTGTGATTTCTCCTCTTTTAAATTAATGAATATTAATTGTATAAAGCAATAGAGCAGAGGAGATGGCCAGCTTAACCCCATTTGTCTTGCAATAACCCCCTGTGCCCCAGAAAAAGCCCTCCACCCTCCCTAACATTTGAAGATGGAAGTTTGAGACCAAGGCCTCCTCTTTTCCTGGGGGTTCTTCTAGAGCCAGCCAGCTTCCTTCCTTCTGCTTCCTGGGCTTTGGTAGAGTGGCAAGCAGTATGAATCTCACATCCTAGCAACCTTGACCCACTTTGAAGGGTCCTCACTACTTATATGCTTCCGACAAGAGAATCCTTCCCTGTCTTAGAGCTGGCTGCAGTACCCTTGTTCTGTCTGCTCAGTGCTTCCTCTTGGGCATTCCAGCTGTCCCCGAAGCTAGCTCTTCTAGGCTTCTTGTGCCTCAAAGGCTTGCTTTCATTCCAGAGTTCTAGACCCAGCATCAGCCCATATTTTCTGTCTTTAGAATTTGCTCTGCTTGCCTGACAGTGCCTGGGGGCCCAGTTTAGGAAGAGGCCAGGTCCCAGCAGAGTATCTGAGATTTCCCATACTCCTTGCTCCCACTCTCATGGCCTCACCAGTGCCCTCTGAGACTCTGTGACTCACAGGTCCTCTTCCTCCCTCTGTGAGGATTTCCCTTCTCTCCATCTGCTACAGTATGAACGTGAAATGTTCCCCCCACAAACTCATATGTAAGAACAATCAGTCCCTCGCTGGGGTGCTATTTGGGAGGTTCTTGGAAGCTTCAGAGGTGAAGCCTAACTTGGGGCATGTCTTCATCTTGCCCTGGGCCTCCCTTTCCATTCTCTCTCTTCTTCCTGAACACCGAGAGCTGAAGACTCCCCACTGCTATGGCTTCCCACTGCCACAGCAGTCTGCCAAAGACCCTCTGAAACAGCGAGCCAAGGTTATCTTTTCTCCCTTAAGACGTTCTCAGGCATTTGGTTTTAGCTGTGTAAAAGGGATCAGCACACCACCCATACCCAATGCTGGACCCTGTGGAGGAGTGCCAGACTCTATGGTAAGGTTCAGCTCACAGGAGCCTCCCAAAGGCAGAAATCATCCCTTCCCATCAAGTGCCAGGCAAAGGACTGACCAAGGAGCTCTGTTTGCCTCCCAGAAATAAAGATAATCTGGGAGACAATGAGAAGGGCGGAGCACCCTCTGCTGACAGCTCTCAGACCTTACTTAGCTGTGCGTCTGTCCTTGCAGGCAAGAGATAAGGGAAAGACCTTGTTTTCTCTTTCTGTTAACCTTTCTTTCCCAGAATCAAAACAGTAAAAAACTTGCATGTGAACCACACGGGGGTGCAAGAGAGAAGGAATGACAAAGACATGGACTTTCTACCATGCACGCCAGATCATGTTGGCCATAAATCCTCATCCTTGACCTACCTGAAGCACCTGCTGAAGGGTTAATGACCTAAGAGCCTCAGGTGGCATGAAGTTCTGTCCAGGAAAGTTGACTTGACTGATCACACCCGTGGAAGCCGCTGATAAGGCAATCCACATCCCAAACCCACTGGTACCTACCACTTCCAGACTACTGGAGAACTGACCTGCAGATGGAATCTCCCACCCAAAAAGCCCCCCTTTCCTATGGTATAAAACTCCAGCACCTCCACACCATGTATGCACAGCTTCCATTTCCGCAGAGAAAACGGCGGCCCTTCCGTTCTGACTAAAGAACAATTCTGCTTCTAGAGGCGCCCATCTTTTTTCTTTTGTTCCCAAGTCGCCTTGGTCAATCCCAGTCTAACACCTTTATGCAGAGTTTGTGCTCTGTTCATGACATCTGCCCAGGAGTATAAGTCAGCACCATCTTCAGCAGCCCTAAGAGATGGTGTCTAAAGGGCCGTCCTGAGGAAACCTCGCTGAGGAGCTTGAGAATTTGTGGAAGGAGGGAAGCGGTGGTGGTGGAGTGGTAGAGGTCTCCTCTTCCAGGACCTGCCTGGACGGAACCGTGGGTCCAAGCCCTGTGAGTGTCAGATGAGCACACAGCGGAATCTGGCAGGGAGTTTATCCCCATAAAGGATCTACAGTCTGGTAGAGAGCATCCAGGATAGAGGAGGCATGAGAGTAAAGTCTAACAGAAGCAGCCCAAGGGAGTTGTCCCACAATACTTTTCGAATCTCCATCAGGGAGCTGGAGACCTGGCATTTCTTCATGGAAGGTGGAGAGGCATGCAATTCATCTCCCCCTCCCCAAAAGTCTTCCTTGATGCAGACATAGCAAAAAAGAGTACAAAGCAGAGGGTGAGTCCTCATTCCTGTTCGCTGCCACCTGGTGTGGAGCTGGCGAGTCTACAGTCAGCTGCAGAGGCTGCGGTTGCCACAAGGGGGCAACTCTGAGCCTAGGACCAGGCACCTGCACGGAATTTCCCTTCAAAATAAAACATGCCTGGTTCTGGCTGACTGAGGCTTTGCTATGGGGATCTCAGCCAAGGGCTGCTCTCTCGGTTCAATAAGAAATCCTTGGGTTGAGAAGGTCACAATGCCCTTACCTAATGCGACCAACTTCACGCTCCCCTAACCCTGGCCTCAGACTGCCCCACTTTGCCTACTGTAGCTGCCACTTACTCAGTGATTATAGAGTACCTGCCATATACCAGAACTCTTACTAGATAAAAACACATTAGAACAGCGCCTTCCCTTCAAGCCAGGTGGGGTGGTATGGGTCTATAATCCTGGCAATCAGGAGGCCAAGGCAGGAAACTGTCAGCCTAGGCCACCCAACAGACCTTGTCAAAAACAGAAAACCCTAAAAACAGTCATAGTGTCACATGCCACAATCCCCAGCATTCAGGACAGTGAATTCAAGTTCAGTCTGAACTACATAATGACTCCAGGACCAGCCTGGGCTTTAATGAAAAGACCCTGTCTCAAAAAAACATAAACAAAATATACACATACCAAAAAAAACCCACAACAACCACACATTACTGAAGTATATATTCTCTACACAAAACTCACTTCAACTCTCTTGCCGGTAGGCTGAAATTGAAAGGGTAGACATGTTATATATACATCACTAACTTGAAGGGAAGCAAGAGTGGCTATGCTCACAGCAGATGCACAGATGTCGTGTGAGGGGAATGTCCAAGAACATTACATAATAATAAAATGGTCAAGCCAAGAAGACATGGCAATGCTAAACATGTGTGCAAACAGAGGTACAGAAGATCATATAGAAAGAAGAAACAAACACCACTGTAGTTGGAGCCTTTAACTTCTCTCTCAGTAACAGATGATCTAGACAGAAAACTAATGTGGAGGCCTAAGGAAGTGACTTAGTGGGGAACGCATTTGCACGAGCATAGGGACTAGATGGCAGGGCTCCAGCACCCATGTAAACGCTAAGCAGAAGTAATGGCCACCTGTAACCCCACCACTTGGGAGGCAGAGCCAGAAGATCCCTGGAGCAAGCTGGCCAGCTGGACAAGCCAGATCAATGAGTTTAGATTCAGAAGACAGATCCTATGTTGTAGAATACTACTATAAGGTGCGTTACATTTGTTTATGCTGTGGAACATTTGTTTAATGGTGCAAAGAAGTGTTGCGTTCTCTTATGTTGCGTTTGTTTAGCTCTGTGAAGCTGTGTTGCTTTGCCTGCCTAAAACACCTGACTGGCCTAATAAAAAGCTGAATGGCCAATAGTGAGGCAGGAGAAAGGATAGAGGGGATAGCAGGCAGAGAGAATAAATAGGAAGAGAAACTTGGGAAGAAAGGATCGAGGAGCAAGAAAAGAAGGGGCCAGTCACCCAGCCTCGCAGCCAGACATGGAATAAAGAGGAAAGAAAAGATATACAGAAATAGAGAAAGGTAAAAGTTTGGAGGCAAAAGATAGATGGGATAATTTAAGTTAAATGCTAGCTAGAAATAAGCCAAGCTAAGACTGGGCATTCCTAAGTAATAATAAGCCTCCATATATGATTTATTTAGGAGCTGGGTGGCAGGCCCCAAAAGAGCAAAGAGTAAAAACAGCCAACAACAACATATAAGGTGGAACACACCTAAGGAAGCCCTCCTCAGGCCTCCGCACACTGTGTTCATTCATGTTCTCATGTATACTGGGACAACGATGCTCCCAATTGGTCTGGGCACTTGGAAGAATGATCCTGGTCATGGGAAAGTAGTCATTAAATATGCCCTTAGTTTTGGCTATACGGATTGTGCTGTTATCTCCTGGGATTGGAGAGGCCCTGAAGGAGAACATGGGGCCAGGGAAGGAGGTGCCTTGTGAAGAGGTGTCTAAGACATACCAAGCTGTGGAACACCCAGAAGATATGGAATTTGACCTCCTCAAGACACGGACTCCATCTGTACAATCTGTGCCATACTTTGTCTTCAAGCAAGAAGACAGGTCCTTTCTCAAGAATGCCAATGGAACCATCCGGTGTAACCCTAACCACTATAAGGAGAACCAAGAAGTCTCTAGAGGCTAGTAGCAAAGGGGCTGATATGAGCACTGGGCTGGCCCAACTTTAGCAGATGGTAAGCTGCTGAGATACTCAGTGTGGTCTCTCTGTGCCCATCGGTCTTATAGATAAAATAGTACCTACACCTGGCTCGAGATGAGCTCATTGACCACTGCCAAGCTCATGGCTTGGGGATTAAAGATAACTTTTGAGTGACGGTTCTTGGCACAAACACGATGAGCCTGACCTGCTAGAGGAACCAGTGATCCTGGCACTAGCTGAAAGGGTGATCAGTCTCCAGCTAAGATCTTGCTCAAGGTGGCGGGTTTAGCAAAAATTAATCTGCATGCCCAAAGAAAGGCCCACCCTGAATGTGGGTGTCACCATCCCATGGGCTGGGGTCCCAGACAGACAAAGTGAGCTGAGCACCAGCGTGCATCTCTCTCTTTGCTTCCTGGCTGAGAATACAATGTGAGCACAGACCTCACAACCTTGTCATCACGCCTTCCCCACCACAATGGACTGTATCCCTCTGAACTAAAGGCCCAAGTGCAGCCTTCCTGATAAAAATATTTTTGTCAGATATCTGGGCACATCCACGAGAAAAGTAACTAACAGAGATAGAAAATACAGTAATAGTTGCCAGGGTTTTGGGTGGTAGATTAAGACAGGAGGGCTAGGGAAGGGGTATCACGACAGGCATTTGTGCATACACAAATGTATGCACGTGATAAGATGCACAGGCTGTATCAATATCAGCTCCCTGGCTTTGCAACAATACTAAAATGTTACACGAGATGTTGCCAATGAAAGACACTGGCCAGGGTTTTGGGGGACCACTCCTTACCATCCTCACAAGGATCTGTGAACCTACAATCACTTAAGTGAACAGCTTTTTAATCAATGTGGGGGAGGGAAGATTGTCAACAGGCCATGCAGAGTGCTTATCACTCCCAGCCTCTGGGAAGGTCACTCTTGGAGCAGGGAGCTAAGCTTCAAGAGAGGACAAGTGGACTGGCCAGCAGAGGCCATGGACACGGAAAATACACCCCTCAGTGGAGCTTCAAACTGACTCACAGCAAGCAGCAAACTCAATGGCTAAGGAGCAGCACCTGGAGGGCCTCATAACCCAATTCAAAATATTCTTCCCTTGCCTTTACATAATTTTTTATCAAAATAAATAAATTAAATGCAGCCAGGCATGGTGATACATACTTATAATTCCAGGCCTGGGGGAGCTGAGAAGGAAGTTCACAGTTGGTTGTTTGTTTTTTTTTTTTAATTTTACTTATTTTAGCCAGGCAGTGGTATCCTGTGCCTTTAAATCTCAGCACTTAGGAGACAGAGGCCAATGTGTCTCTGTGAGTTTGAAGTCAGCCTGGTCTACGGAGCAAGTTCTAGGATAGCTAGGACTATACAGAGAAACCCTGTATGGAAAAACAGGGGTCAGGGAAGCTAATGTATATAATCTCCACTGGTGACTAAGTTGGTTTTGCGGCTCTGAAATGGAAAAGGAGTGAGCTTTTGCTTTGATACGAGGCAGAAAGGGACCAGCACCAAGGCACAAGCCTTAGCTGTAGCAGGAAGTCGCATGTAAGCTGCAGAACCTAGAGGGACTGCTTGCATTGCAGTTCCCGGACCCAGGGCCAGTTCTCTACTCTTCTATGGCTATTCTTTTTAGAGACTCAAGAAACCAGTCTGTTTCGGCCCTTGACAAGTCTCTCAGCCAACTCTCCCTTGATCCTAAGACTCAGCAGCAACAACTTCCCAAGTGATCACAGCCATGCTGCTACACTAAAGAGCACAAAGACCCCTGACTTCTGAGTGAGGATTAGGAGCATTGGGATGGAGCGTGCAGTTTGTGGGAGAGCAGCTGGGGCCGCTGCAAAAGACAAGGCATCAGACAAGTTCAGGGTATCCAAGTGGGCATGACCTTCCAGTTTCCTCTAGCTGGATGGGGCCACCTATTTACTGTGATGGGGATAGTGGATAGTGGCAAGGACTGGGTTTAGAGGACCATGTGTTCTGTGTCAGATCTGCTCAGCCCTGGGAAACAGAGGACTGCTTTTGCAAACCCTGCACTCTGGAGCTCTAGAGCATTCCAGAATGAGGTTCAGGGTTTGGAATAACCTTCAGGCCAGGCAGGTCCTTGAAAAAGTCCAGATCCCCCAGGTACAAAAAGCGCAGCTGGACCTGCTTACAGATGACGGAATCAGAAGAGATGGTCACATAAGTGGCAGCGGATATAAAGTGTCTCAAATCCTGCAATCACATTGACAGTTACAGCTAGAAAACAGAGTTGAGGCCATCTTTCAGTGACCACACAGTGAGTAGCTTCCAGGTTCGGCTTGGAAGTGCTCCACAGCTCCATGCCTTCCCAGCTCCTCCTTCATAGAAATTCTAGAGCACCTCTTCTAGCTTCCCACGGCATGTCATGATCCAGGACTGGGCAAACTGGCACAAACACCCTTTGATTTGTCAAAATCCACTGGCCCTGAGTCACAAGTTCACTTTTGTAGATTCATTTGTATGCACTTTGTATTGCTCAGCAAACCCTGGATTCCCTTTTAAAGTCCTAGTCCAGTGGCTCTCAACCTTCCTGATGCTGGGATCCTTTAATACAGTTCCTCATGCTGTGGTGACCCCCAACCATAAAGTTTTTTCATTGCTCCTTCATAACTGTAATTTTGCTACTGTTATGAATCATAATGTAAATACCTGTGTTTTCCAGTGGTCTTAGGCAACCCCATGAAAGGGTCATCGTACTCCCTTGAAGGGGGTTGTGGCCTGCAGGGGGTTGAAAACCACTGCCCAGTGCCTCTCTTCATTCATATCTTTAGGAAATATGGGCTTTGATGATAGGGAGAAAGACTAAGTTTCAATATTCATTCAGAAACCGTTTCCTAGGGGTCCAAACTCCTTTACTAAAGCACGGGCTGATGTCAAGGACTGAGGATGTGTCTTACTTCCCTGCTCCATCCCCTAGTACAGCAGTTCTCAACCCACCCTCATCAAGGTCAAATGACCCTTTCCCGGGGGGGGGAGCTAAGACCATCAGAAAACACAGATATTTACATTGTGATTCATAATAATAGCAAAATTACAATTATGAAGTAACAATGAAAATAATTTTTTGGTTGTTTACTACAGCATGAGGAACTGTATTAAGGAGTTGCAGCCTTGGGAAGACAGAGAAACACTGCTCTAGAACATGGGAGGACAACATTCCCATCCCACAAGACTCTTAGACTAGAAGGGGGCTGGTGTGGTAGGGGAAACCCTAAGGAGGTAAGGTCATTAGATCATCCTCCTTTGGTAGGTCATTTGCTCCAGAAGCCTCATCACTCACTGGAACACGCCTTCCATCTTGGCGCCCCAAACCCTGCGTCTACCTTGCTCTAGCCCCAGAAGATCAGGAAGACACCCCCATGTTGTGGGAACTCCTTCAGCCAATAACCTTTAAGATACCAGTCCAAACCGACAACACCCCCAATAAAATCAACTTTATTTAGTCCTTCCAACTTTATAGAAAGCTGCCAATGTCTTTTCCAAGTGGTTGTACCATTGTCTAAACCTTATGAAATGCAAATTGCTGTTTTCCTAATTCCAGTCTCACCAAAGACATTTCCTTGACTATCTGGCACTGGGAATAAGATACAGGCCCCGGCTGTGCTAAATTTCCTTTCTTTCCCACCTGACTCCTCTCTCCTCTCTTACTCCTCCTCCTCCTCTCATTTTGAAACAGAGTCTGGCTACACATCTCAAGCTGGCCTTGCACTTCCTCAGCCTCCTAAGTTCTGGGATTACAGGCCTAAATGACTAGCCTCCTCCTCTTTATGAGCCATAGCTCAAACCAGGAAAAGCCTTTCATCCTTCCACAGCACAGCTAACTGTCCCATCTGATCGCATGCAGAGCCTGGGAGTCATCCTGCACTTCAAAGCTGACAGTGCTCTATGCATGCCTATGTCTCCTTTCAGCACCCCCAACACATGTTCATAAACAACCTTGTTTCACCAGGGAAACCACACACACACTTCACATACAGGCGTTGGCTCTCTGAAGACCACAGGTGCTCCAGTTCCCCCTAATGTGTCCCAGTTATTTCTGTAAGTCCCCCAGTTTATCTCATGTGCTCAGAACAGGTTCTCTCCTAGAAAACCAAGCTCTTAGAAGGCACACAGAGGCAGCAGTACACCATGGGCCCTGAGTCCCTGGGCCCTCAGTCTAGCCTGAGCCTCCAAATTCCTTCAAATTACATCCATTTAGCCTCCTGAAGTTGCCAGCCTCAGATAACAGTAAGTCTGTTTATCCCAGATAAATGGGGGTGGGGCTGCAACAGAGTCTGTAAAGTTACTTCAAATGCCATTCCCTTCTCCTAAGATGTGCCCTGGGCTGATAGATGACCCTGGGAGGTTATATTTCCCTACTTGTCCCCAACAACTGATTGAGACAGAGGATAGTGAGGGCAGTAATGGGGTCCATTTGCTCTTTAAAGCTACCTATGAGATTGGGCTAAAGGTAGAATTCAACTGGGATCCCCTCACTGTTGAATGCTGATCCCCTCTGGCCTACCCATCCCCCACCCGCGGCCTTCCTCCTCACTCCATGCTCCCCTAAATGCTCCTTTGGTAAGTCACTGCTCCAGAAGCCCCATCACGGCCTCTTACTCTGGAAGACAGCATACCTTTCTACTTTGTTCCCCAAACTATGTCAACCTTGCTCTAGTCCCAGAAGATCATAAAGACCTCCATCAAATCAGTTCCTGTTTCTGTCAACAGCCCCTGTCTGCAAGCTTGGGGACTGGGAGTCCATGGGAACAGGTTGGAACCTGGACACTCACTCCTAACCCTTCTCCATTCTTTCTTTGTCCCACTTCGTCTCTCTCCTAGGAGCACACATACCAGCTATCATATTTCACTTTCCCCATGCAGAACTGACTTCCTATTGAAACTATACTCTGTACAGCAGATTCACCTGACCCTGGAAACAGTCTCACTGCATCGGTGCCTGTCCCACTGCATCAGTGCCCGTGTCCCACTGCATCAGTGCCCCTGTCCCCCTGCATCACTGCCTCTGTCCCACTGCATCAGTGTCCCTGTCCCCCTGCATCACTGTCTCTGTCCCCCTACATCAGTGCCCCTGTCCCACTGCATCAGTGTCCCTGTCCTACTGCATCAGTGTCTCTTTCCCACTGCATCAGTGCCCGTGTCCCACTGCATCACTGTCTCTGTCCCCCTGCATCAGTGCCCCTGTCCCCCTGCATCAGTGCCCCTGTCCCCCTGTATCAGTGCACCTGTCCCCCTGTATCAGTGCACCTGTCTGACTGCATCAATGTCCCTGTCCCACTGCATCACTGTCTCTGTCCCCCTGCATCAGTGCACCTGTCCCACTGCATCAGTGCCCCTGTCCCACTGCATCAGTGTCCCTGTCGCAGTGCATCAGTGTCCCTGTCCCACTGCATCGGTGTCCCTGTCCCACTGCATCGGTGTCCCTTTCCCACTGCATCAGTGCCTCTGTCCCACTGCATCAGTGTCCCTGTCCCACTGCATCACTGTCTCTGTCCCCCTGCATCAGTGCCCCTGTCCCACTGCANCCCCCTGCATCAGTGCCCCTGTCCCACTGCATCAGTGTTCCTTTCTCACTGCATCAGTGCCTCTGTCCCACTGCATCAGTGTCCCTGTCCCACTGTATCAGTGCCCCTGTCCCACTGCATCAGTGCCCCTGTCCCACTACATCAATGCCCCTTTTCCACTGCATCAGTGTCCCTGTCCCACTGCATCAGTGTCTCTGTCCCACTGCATCAGTGCCCCTGTCCCACTGCATCGGTGCTCTTGTCCCACTGCATCAGTGTTCTGGCTTTAGTGAGAAAGCCAGAAACAATTTGCCTGAGCTGCTGAAGCTGAGGATGGTTGCAGAGCCCCTTCCAGATCCCTGCAATTTTGCAACCACAGGTTGTTTTGTTTCTCTGTTTGTTCATTTGTTTGAAACAGAGTCTCACTACGTAGCCTTGGCTGACCTAGAGATCTTTATATAGACTGCTGGCCTCAGACTCACAGAGATCCCTCCTTCTGCATCTTCCTCCCAGTTGCTGGGATTAAGGCATGTGACACTGCACCCAGCCTCAGTCACTGTTTTTATTCTGAAGGGAGTTCCAATCTGCATTAGTTCAGGTCTCACAGAATCTAACTCTGCCTTTGCAGAAATCGTGACTCTGGGAAGACAGCTTGCTCAGGACACAGGCCTAGTGGTAACAGAAGCAGGATGTGGCCTGGTTTTGCTGCTTCCCAGGTATTTTGCCAAGTCCTAAGACTATCCCCGAAACTCCTCTGGGCCCATAGAGGTAGGCTCCAGGACCCAACCCTTTGGTCCTCAACCCTGTAGCATGCAGCTTTCCTGGCTACCAGCCATCAGCTCCTCCCTCCGCTCTAGCACATGATTGTGGGATCTTGCCAGGTCAGAATATGCTTGGATGGAGCTAAATTTAAATCTCAGAAGTACCAACATAGGTGTCCCACGTGGAGCCCTATTAGAACTTGTTCGCCTGTATCCTCTGAAACAGCTAACGCGGTAGGCTCATGGGCACCATGGAAGTTGAACTTGTATCAGTTAGCGTTTGCTGTATAACAAATCATCCCAAAATGTAGAAGCCTGGGACAACAACTATTCAGCCCTCCAGTTATGCAGACCAGCACTTGGGGCTGGGCAGTTTGTCTCAGCTGGATTTTTCTCATAGCTATGCAACCAGCTGCCAGGTGGACTGGGATCTGCCATGGACTGGCATGTCTTATCTCTTGCTCACATAGGCACTCATCCTTGAGCGCAGCCTGACTGTCTATGCGATGACTGGCAGAATTCCATGACAGCAAACAGAACTGACCACAGTCCCTGAGGGTCTCAGCACTTCCATAGCATTGCTTTCATCACATTCTATGGCATAAAACAAGTGGCAGATCAAATATGATGATTAATTTTATGTGCCAACATGGCTGGGCCCATGTTGGCATATAAAAATACTGTGGATATTTCCATGATAGTTTTGTTTAAATGAAGTTAACTTTTAAATTGGAAAGCTTCAAGTAAAGCCTATGGATTAGCCTCTGTGATGTGCTTGGGCCTCATCTAATCAGTTGACAGCCTGAATAGAACAAAGACTCACCTTTCCCCCAACAACAAGGAGTTCTCCAGTACAATGAAAGCCTTCAGATGCAACCTGAAGTTTTTTCCTTAGTCTTTAGACTGCCAGCTTATTTTGCAAATTTATGTGACTGTGTGAGCTAGTTGCTTAAAATAATTCTCTCATTCACCTGCATATCCTGTTGGTTCTGTTTCTCCAGAGAGCCTGACTAACGCCCTAGCCCAGATTCCACCTCTTGATGGGATGGGTGGCAAAGTCACATTGCCAAGGGCAGGGGCACTGGAGGGGCCCAGTCCTAGTACCTTTGTCAGTGAGCCAGCACAAGCTGGAGAATGGAGGGGGTGTGAGCAGAGTTTGGAACTAGCAACCTTTGGTGTCTGACTTTGAACATTGACACTCTGCTGGCCAGGCAAGTGGAACTTTTATCAACCCCTGTTCTCCACTGTGTTCCCAAGCTTCTGTAGGAAGGAAGGGATTCTACCACTGGATTTGGGACTAGAGATCTCTCCTACCCACCTATTCCTTAGATTCCTGAGACCTCTACCATCTACTACCATTCAACATAAATCCCACTGGAGAATAAAAAATTTTTTAAAGCTGCACTAATCCGCCTGGAAAATCTTATGCACTCTGAGAGAGGTTTAGTCTGATCCCTCACATCTCCCTAAAATAGTTGGCAAAATGGCTAGGACATACTGAACCTCCCAGAAGTGAACTCTGGATGGACAAACAGGAGGAGTGGCTCTTGCCTGATATAGAATACACAGAGCCTTCGATACTGAGACCTACAATACCTGTATCTAGCTATACAATGGGTCCTGATCCCAAATAACCAAACAAGGGGCACGATTCAGACCTGCATAGCCTCTCTTGTGTCTGCCGCATTCCCTCTGTACTATTAGCTCTGCTCTACCCAGAACAGCCCTTCCAATTGCTTGACCAATTGACTACCTCCAATCTCACAGCTCTGCTTGGGCTCTGAAACTTTGCTTTTCATTTTACCCCTATGTTAAGCGTCTATGAGAAAGATCTAGAACAGATTCCATAAAAGCCCCCCCCCTGCCTCTTTGGTGCCTCAAAACTTCAGGGAACCCCAGATGCCTTCCAATTATAAATCTGCATGCCCACACTTGGAGGGTTTTCCCCTGAGCTTCAGAAGGCTACATTGCCGGCCTGAAGAACCAGCCCTTGGAGTAATCCTCCATCTGTAGCTCAAACCCTTTGTTCCTCAATTACCCTGGAATACTCAAGTTTCTCAAGCCATCCACAATAGGAGCTGGCTTGGCAGACAGCCTATATGGGCTCTCCCCATCTCATCAGACTAGCTCTTAGAGCCTAATTTGAGTGTCCGCTTCAAGTAAAGCATAAGGACCTACCCAGCCCTGACAGACACAAGCAGCCTGTGATCAGGACGATGCTGGGGCCATCAGCAAGTGTCAGAGCCCCAGGCTAGGTGAGAGGCTTGCCATCTCTCATTTCCACTCTGGACCCAAACCCCATAAGAAAACATGAGAGGATGCAGGCAGGGCTTGTCCTGTTGTCCCAGAGCAGCAGCTATGGCCTGAAAATGAGAACAAGAGGTACAAGGTACCCACATTCTAGAATGAGCAATAAGTGAGTCACGGAAGCCAGGCAGCCTGGAATGGCAGGACTTTCCTTTGGCTTTCTGAAACAAGAGCCTGGCTGGGAGTTCCAGGTTAACTGGGGAGCTACGTAAGGTGCTTCTTTGGAAATCCCTCCAAATCTACCTTATGTGTCTTGTCTAACACAAGCAATGGTCTTTGTCCGGCCCATTCTGCATCTCTAACTCGTCCCTTACTCTCCACAAGGACCATCAGAAGCCTCCATTCCAGGCTTTGTGTCTCCTCCCTCAGGCTCCTGTCAACTCCAATCCTAAAGTGAGTCCTTCTGACTAGGAGTCTGCTATCCTGTGCAAGGCCCTGGATTTGATCCCCAGCACTGCTCCAAACAGAACAAAGTGAAACTGAGACAGATACTTGGGAAACTGAGGCAGGGGTTTTACTTATCTCAGTGGTTCAAAATCAGTCTGGGCAACATAGTGAGACCTTGTCTCAAATAAGCCTTTCAAAACCAGCTTGGCAAACTAAAGCTCATGGCTCAGCTGTTGCTGCCCGTGGCTTGTGTGGTTTGTGAGCTGAGGATGGTTTTTACATTTTATTTTTAGACAAAACAAAACTCTGAGACAGCTATCTGCCAAAGCCTGCTATAAAGTCTAGATCACATCTGGCCTAAGGGGACATCCTCCCTAAATCTTATAACGCTCAGACTGATATACCTTAAGCCTGTGCCCAGAATACCACCCTCCCTCCTTATGCCAGGTCAACTACCTACATTCCAGAACTCACTTCGATGTCTTCTCAGGCTGAACCAAAGCCTGTTGTTAGCCTCTCCCTGCTCAGCCTACATGGCAGGGGCTGGCTGCCACACGCTCACACAGGCTCACAGCTGGGTGACCAGTAAGTGACAGAGGGAAGGGCAAAAGGAGGGAGATAGCCTGGCATTTCTTCCCAAGTATTTGTACTGATGTTGGGTCTTACCCATGGCTACAGGCCCGCAGTAGCTATGTGGTCCCTGCTTCTAGTAGTTTTGACCTAAGTCCTTGACTCCTCCCCACTACTTCAAAGGTCTAGTAACAACTTCCACACCATTCCTAACTTCCAGGTTGCTCTTGACTGACTTTCTGATTCTCCATCACCCATGTGACCAACTCCTTGCATTTAATTATCTCTGTGTAAATGGCTTTTGTTTGCCTGCTTGGACCCTGACTAATATACCATTCTCCCAAGCAGTCACGCTCTCAGAGTTTGCTTTTTTACATTTTTATTCAAATAACGTGCTTCTATTCATGACTTCAGAAGCTGATTGGATGTTCCTTCAAGGCCAAGGGCCAACAGAATACAAGCAAATCCAGTTCGCTACCTATTTTGTTTAAAAACTAATAATAAGTTTCCTTGGAACACAGTCACACCCATTCATTTACATACTGTCTGGCTGCTTTCTGTTTTAATTTTACCCAGCAATGGCTAGTAACCATTTTTATTTCTTTGACTCGTGTGTGTGTGTGTGTGTGTGTGTGTGTGTGTGTGTGTGTGTGTGCCACAGATGAAACCCAGGGCTTCCACATGCCAGCCCCTCCAGCTGCTTTCCAACCCAAATGTGGTGGAAGGAGAGAACCAACTCTCACAAACTGTCCTCTGACCTCCACACAGTCACTGTAGCGGTCATTGCACATACATGGAACACACATGCAATTTTTAATGTAATTAAAATGTTTTAAATACAGAATCCAAGGCCCCCATCCCAGATGTACCCAATCAGAATCTGCATTTTAACAATGGAGCATAGTACTGCTTGAGACATGCAGGTGGGGGCATCAGAGAAGTGCCACCCAACAATGCCACCTGGTTTCGATGGCCTGTGGCCTTTGTTCATAACTGGGGCTTCATCCCTCTAAGACACTGGGGCCCAAGCTGTTCCCATCAGGGGAGGCTTTCCGCAGCTGGCTTCTTGCCCAGTGCTCTGGCAGGTCCTCAGCACAGGAGACAGCTCACACTTCCTCCTCCTTGGAACCGCTGGGGCTGCTCACAACAGAAACAGCTGAGAGTTCTCTGCTGCCCAGAACTAAATTCTTTCCAACGTGAGTAAAGATGTGTCTGTCCAAATCAGGTTTCTTTGGAATTGGTATTTATTTACCCACCCACCCACTGGGGCTTCTGGGTGCCTGATACACTGGCCTAGTGATATAAGTCAGGGAGAGGCAGCCATTGAAGGAAGAGTTGGGGGAAAGCCAGGAGCTTAGCTGTTGCTGCCTCTGAGTCTTTGCTCCCTCTGGAAATCTTCCAGGTCACATCTGGAAAACACATCTGGAAGCCATGATGTCGCTGGACTTCTCAGAGCAAAGAGGAAGGAGGGGGGAACTGTACTGACATCAGGGCAGACCACCCAGGAGCCTGTAGCCAGAGCACATTCCTGTCCCCACTCCAGCTCTGACTCCAGCACCTGATGAGGACAGAGCCAGCTCCAGTCCAGCACCAGACACTGATGACATCTTGAGCCCTCTTCTGCCCTAAGCAACAGGGGCTCTGTTGAAGCTGAGACACTCTCCTCGGTGGATCCTTCTTCTTTATCTGACTTCTGAGAGCAATCCTCCCCGAAACAGAACTCTTCTTTCCCAGTCTCTCCTAGAGCCTGCACTGTGTAGCTAATGTCTCTTAAATTAAAACAAACATACAAGTAAACAAACCATAAACTCATGAATAAATGTGCAGCCCAAAAGATTTATAAGATGCTTTCCCCCAGTGAGCCTCCACGGCAAGTTTAGCCTTCCTTTATTCTACAGCAATCCACAAGCCTAAGACAGACCTGGACAAGATCTCTCAGCCTAGAGGGACATGGGCCTCAGGGCTGAAAGCTCACCTGAACTGCCATCTATCAGGGCTTCCCATCTTCCCAGTGCTGGCTTCAGAATCACCCAGACCATCAGACAGGTCTTTTGTCCAGCAGCTACCTGCTGACATCCCCAGTCTGTGAATGGTTATAGCCCTTCACTGACCCAGAGGCTGCAAACCTGCTTCCTTCGCATCCCCTAAAGCCTCCCCTACCCCTGGTCTACCTATCTTGGAATGCAGGCAAATCTCATGACTCTTCCTTGAGAGTCATTACAGAGATCAGTTCCCAGCCAGACCTCCAGTCCCTTGGGCTCTTCTAGTCTCACTTCCACCAACTTCCCTTGAACTTTTGTGATATAGATTAATTGCAGAAGTGACCCATTATTTTCTTCCCTATGTCACACCCTTTGCAATGTGACTTTGTTTTATCATCTCCCATTAAGAGACAGAGAACATTCTCTTGCCTCTTTGATCTAGGCTATCCCTATGGATTGCTTTGGCTACTACAACCTGATGTGCCAAAAATCTGAGCCTAGGCTTCCAGAGGCCATGTGAATTTCTACTTCTCTAGGAAATCTGTGCAGCCACTATAAAAGTAAGCCCTCAAGAGCCCTCTGGGGGATGAGATATCATGTGACCCAAGGATCCCACCCACCAAGGCAAGGGGCAGTTAGATGCCACATGAGGCAGCGATCTTGAACCAGCCTCCAGCCAACTACACATAGAGGTTTGAGAGAGCCACTAAGATTGGATTACCAACCTAGACCAAAGAAGTATCCAGAAGATCCAGACACTAGTGAGAAATAATAGCTGATTAGGGTTGTAAGCCAGTAGACCCTGTAAGGCTGAGGAGCTAGGCCAGTTGGTTAAGTGCTTACTGCATAAGCATAAGGGTCTGAGTTCCACCCATAAAACCACAGAAAAGCTGGGTATGGAAGCACGTGCTTGTGATCACAGTGCTGGGGAGCTGGAGGTAGACAGATGTCTTGGACTTGCCCGCCTGTCAATCTAGCCTGAGCAGTCTCGAGTTCCAGATCCTGGATCAAAAAGCAGAGTAGGGCCCAGAGTAGTGCACACCTTTAATCTCAGCACTCAAATGGCAGAAGCAGGTAGATCTCCATGAGTTTGAGGTCAGCCTGATCTACAGAGTGAGTTCCAGGACACCTAGGACTATTACACAGAGAAACTCTGTCTCGAAAAACCAAAAAGAAAAAAGAAAGGGAGGAAGGAAGAAAGGAAGGAAAGTCAATATGAGTCTTTTCCATCATATTCTATGAAACTTGTGTTTAGAACACGGAATTGAAATCTTGAAATCTTTTTTACCACGCCCACCTTGTAAGAATTATCCAAATGTTTTAATCACCACTTCTGCCGAGTAAAACCTTTGTTTACAGGAAAGTCTCTGCGGTTTCTGTGAATTTTAGGGACTAGAGCAATGACTCCTTTCTCCTTGGGAGAATGACCTTTCCCTCTTCCTTCATTTCCTGTGTGCCAATTCACTTCAGACTTGCCAATTAAACTAAGACCGTGAGGTCGGATCCCAGCCAATGGGGAAAAGACACAGTCACCACCTAAGTTAGAATAAAAACAAATGTACTTCCTGTCTCTGTGTGTTTACTCTTCTGAGTTCACCCTCTTGATCAAGAGTAAAGTATGCTGTGATGATGTCTGCCTTTAATCCCTGCACTCGAGAGGATCCCTGAGTTTGAAGTCAGCCTGATCTACAGAGTGAGTTTCAGGACAGTTAGGACATCACAGAGAAACTCTTTCTCAAAAAACAAACAAACAAACAAACAACAACAAAAGCGTAAAGTACGCCTTGCTAGACACGTCAGATGGATTAGTACTCTCCTCCTTCTTTGACCCCGAACTTGTTTCTAACACCATCAAACCTAAGAACTGAGTTCAATCCCAGGACCTACATGGTAGGAGGACATATTGTCCTTTAACCTCTACACACATGTCATGGTATGCATCTAGAAACATACACACACAACATAAAAAACGTGGATCTGCCCTGAGGGAATAATACCTGAGATCAACCTCTGGTCTCCACAGGTATGTACACATATGTGTGCCTGCATCTGCACCACTCATACAAACACACATGCTCTCAGGTGGTTTGTTTCACAGTGAAAACAAATTAATAGAGGCTTGCCTCTGTACTGACTATCAGAGACTTCCTGGGTGAGCTCTGCACTGTAGGTGACAAGTTTTCCTAACAAAGGTTATTGTCCATAGTTTTCTGCAAAACCTAGACTCCACAGCATCCCAGCTTGGCTCTGGTTCTAAATCCCATTCCACCCTCCTTTTCGCATCTCTCAAAATCTTCTTCCTTCAGTTCCAGATCTACATCTCTCTGCAATGGCCTGGTTTTCTGTTGTTATTTCAGCTCCTTGGCTGGATCCCCTCACCCTCACTATCCAGTGCAGAACATAGCCCAAGCCATGCAGCATCCCTGTGAGGTGGACGCCCACCTCCTCTTGTGGGAAGATGAACAAGGCACACACTCCTTGGACACCACCTTAAAAATCCTCTGGATCAAAGCTGACCCTCCACCCAGAGCCGAGAGGGGCTATTCTAGGCAGGCTTCACCTTGGCCTGGCACTTCCTGTCTTAGTTAGGGTTTCTATTACTGCAGTTAAACACCCATCACCAAAAGCAGCTTAGCAAGGAAAGGATTTATTTCATCGCATAGATTGTACTCCATCACCAGGGAAGTCAGACCAAGAACTCAAACAGGTCAGGAATGTGGAGCCAAGGTCTGATGCTGAGGCCATGGTGAGGTGCTGCTCACTGGCTTGCCCCTGTGGCTTGCTCAGCCTGCTTTCTTTTATCATTCAGAACCACCTGACCAGGATAGTACCACACACAATGACCAGGACCCTCTCACATCAATTATTAACAAAGAAAATGCCCTCACAGGTCTCCCCACAGGCTAATCTTATGGCGGCATTCTCTCAATTGAGATTCTCTCTTCCAAAATGACTCTAGATTGTGTCAAGTTGGCAATAACTAAATAAATACCCTAAACACAACCAGCCAGCAAAACAGACCCCTGGTCAACTTGACACACAAATGCACCACTGTTCAACCAGCCTTTCCTTTCTTATCTGTCCCCAAGGTGGTATGTTAATATTATCATAAAACATTCCAGTTTTTTTTTTAATTTCACAATATTTTATAAATCAGACATTTTAAAAGTTCAGTCTTTTTCAATGTTTAAAAGTCTTCTAGGATATCCAGTCTCTCTAAAATTCCAGAGTTTCTAAACTGTGGGCATTCATGACAGAGAAAATAAGTTAAACACTTTCTTATTTAAAGAAGGAAAGGCCAGGGCACATTTACAATCAGATCAAATCAAAACCAAACTTTGGTGTTTGATGCCTGCAATCCACTCATGATCCTTTGGGTGCCAAAGGGTTAGGGCAGCTCTACCTCTTGGATTCTGTGATCCAAATCATATGGAGCTCCCCTCCATGGCTGCTGCTGTCATTGGCACTCATTCCATGGTGTTAGCAACTCTAAAATGTTGGGTTTCCACTGAAACTGGGCTATGCCTTCACCAATAACCTCTCTTCAGGATCTCTGACTTCTCCATGTAGTGCCAAGGCAAAACCTCTCCACAACCCCTTCAATCCTGGGACTTCTGCATCACCTGCAGCTGCACATTCACCAGGGGCTTCTCCTGACCGCTCGTGGTCCCAAGCCTCGGCGGCTCTCCATGACTCCTTTACGCCCTTTAAGCCAGTACCACCTGGGAGATTCTTATTCATAACCAAGCTCACTTTCCAGCACAAGGTGCAACCTCGGTCACCTCTGAATGATAGCTTACCCTGAGAAAACGCTCCTAAGAAGAATTTTTTGTTTGTTTTGTTTTTCAAGACAGGGTTTCTCTGTGTAAGAGTCCTGGCTGTCCTGGAACCAGCTTTGTAGACCAGGCTGGCCTCAAACTCACTGAGATCCACCTGCCTCTGCCTCCCAAGTCCTGGGATTAAAGGCGTGCGCTACACCGCCCAGCGAGATTTTACCTCAACATTGTTGGTGTCGTCTTAATCACTACTAATTTCTCAGCACTAGTTAATGTGTGTTGATTGTCGCAGCAAAGCAGTGATTTCACCTTAGTAGTGCTGGCTTTTTATTTATTTTATTTATTTATTTATTTATTTGGTTTTTTTTTTTTCGAGACAGGGTTTTTCTGTAGCTTTGGAGCCTGTCCTGGAACTAGCTCTTGTAGCCCAGGCTGGTCTCAAACTCACAAAGATCCACCTGTCTCTGCCTCCCAAGTGCTGGGATTAAAAGCGTGCGCCACCACGTGCTGGCTTCTTTTTAATCGCAGCTAATTATTCAGCTCCAGCTGACCAGGAGCTCAAATTCTTAATTTAAAATATCGTTCAAATAGCTCTGTTAGTCTTTACTTCCCTAAGAAACTTCACAAGTCGGGTCCCCACCATCTGCATCACTCTCACATAATTGTCTAAGTCCCCACAGTCATTCATTTAGCCCTGAACACTCAGTGGCTTTTCCTTTCCAAAGTTCTTCCACATTCCTCCCCCAAACATAGTTCTGTCACAGCAATACCCAGTTTTTGTCTGAGTTTGGGTGTCTGTTGCTGTGATAAAACACTGGGGTAGTTAGAATGAAAGGGTTCCACAGGCTCATAGGGACTGGCACTCTTGGGAAGCGTGACCTTGTTGGAGTAGGTGTGGTCTTGTTGGAGAAAATGTCATTGCGGGAGGACTTGGAGGTCTCAGATACTCAAGTCTGGCTCATGTGGCTCACTTGCTCTTTCAGCTGCCTGTGGATCCTGACACACAACTCTCACATCTCCAGCACCATGTCTGCCTGCATGCCATCATGCTTCCTGCCATGATGATAATGAACTAAACCTCTGAACTGTAAGCAGACCCAAATAAATGTTTCCTTTTATAAGAGTCAGTGCGGTCGTTGTGTCTCTTCACAGAAATAGAAAACCTAAGACAAACACCATGGCCAAAAGCGACTTGGGGAAGAAAGGGTTTATTTCATCATACAGACTGTAGTTCATCATCCAAGGAATTCAGGCCAGGAACTTGAGCAGAATGAGAATGTGGAGACAGGAACTGATGCAGAGGTCATGGAAGAGAGCTGCTTACTTACTTGCTCTACGTGGTTTGCTCAGATTGCATTCACATACCATCCAGGACCACCTACTCATGGTGGCACCAACCGCAACAGACTAGGTTCTCCCACATTACCCATTAATAAAGAAAATGCCCCACAGGCCAATCTTCTGGAACTGTGGTTCCTTCTCAGATGAATCAAGATTGTGTCAAGTTGACCAAAACCTAGCGAACACGTTTCCTGAATACAGATAAGAAGGATAACCAAGGGGGCACAGACCTCAAGCATATGTAGCTCATAAATATGCGGAACTTAGAGTCTGTAGGTCTCCCTTGACCATTAGGAGATAGGAGCCAGTGGGTAAGTGCTTGTTCTCCAGAAGACAATTCTGAGACATTTCAGAAGGTTTTCTGGGGAAGGTCATGATGGCATGGAGCCCTAGATACCCTCAGCGTTTGACAGTGTGGTGACCCACGTTATATAGGTTTTCTTCTAGGATTCAGACCCTGCCCATCTTTCCTGCTTCCTGGAGTCACATTCTCAAACAAACTACCTCTTCACAAATCTTTTTCTCAAGCTTTCCCTCAGAAAGCCCTGGCCAGAATAACAGCTGAATGTCAGAGAGGTTAGGTTATTTGTTTAAGAGCACATAGATTGGGCATGTAGCAATCATACTAACAGAAAAGGTGAGTATCTGTAGGGAGCCTAGATCATTCGTATGGCAATCATCTTTGATCATGTGCGGTCATATGACTAAAATGGAGAAAACAATGACACCATTTGTAAATGGCTAAACCAGAGAAGTCTAATTATGTCACATATACATAGTCAATATTGCTTGGTTAGTTGAGCCACGTCTCTCCCAGCATGGTTCTGAAAACATAAGTGGTATAAATAAGTCAAATTGAATTTGTTAAGATTGATTTATTTGTTTTTATGTGTAGAAGTGCTATGCCTGCATACATGTATGTATACCTGGTATGTGTACCTACTGTCCACAAAAGTCAGAAGAGGGCATTGGAGCCCCTGAAACTGAAGTTACAAATAGTTGTGCAATGCCATTAGGTGCTGAGGACTGAATCTGGGACTTCTAGAAGAGCAACCAATGCGTTTATCCAGCTCATCATATTCGATTTTTAATGATTCAGTTATGTAGTCGAGTGTGGTGGCACACCCCTTTAATCCCAGCACTCAGGAGGCAGAGGCAGGTGGATCTCTGTGAGTTTGAGGCCAGCATGGTCTACAGAGTGAGTTCCAGGACAGCTAAGGGCTACACAGAGAAATCCTATCTCGGAGAAAAAAAAAAAAAAGGTTAGACTATTTACAGGTAGGGCTTCAGATCCTTTAGATCTTCTGCCTTTGTCCAGTTTCCCCTGAGGCAATCGCCTTTTCTGTACCCTTAGAGTCGCATTAGGAATTATCTCATAGTCATGAGCTCATGTTCTAGAAGTGTGTTCTTGCAGCATGCATTTTCATTTACCGGCTTGTCTTGGAAATTTCTTTTATACCACATGAATTCTTCCTAGAATGCGAGCAAACCATAGTCACTTTCCTTTCAGAGGATTCGTAGGGTGCTGCTAATCTCCTAGCTTTGACTCTTCTAACACTGATGCTGACATTTTCAAAGCTTCAAACACTGACACTGACTTATCCACATACCTTCACACACCCTCCCTGACACAGTTAACTTTGAACTCTGTCAAAACATAACCAGCGAAGAAGAATGGGCAACAGGGCCAGTAGAGAGGAGATCAGGCTCTGTGGTGGAACAGTATGCTGGTTAGTTGTTTATCAACTCGACATAAGCTAATGGGGAAGAGGGACCCTCAAATGAGAAGATGCCTCCATCAAAATGGCCCTTAGGCAAATCTGTGGAACATTTTTCTCAATTAATGATTAATGTAAGAGGAGTTATCTCACTGTAGGTGTTGTCATCTCTGGGCATGTGGTCCTGCATTCTATAAGAAAGCAGGCTGAAGCTGGATGGTGGTAGTGCACACCTTTAATCCCAATACTGCCAAGACAGAGTCAAGCATATCTCTGTGAGTTACAGGCCAACCTGGTCTTTGGAGAGAGTTCAATACAGCTAGGGCTACATAGAGAAACCCTATCTCAAAAAAAACAAAAAAGAATATAATGATTTGTTTTTTCTGATGACAAGGGCACAGGCCCAGAGCCAAGCTCAGCCTTCCCTCAGTCATGCTTCCAGAGCTCGGAGTCTGGACAGCTGAGAGCACAGCCATAAGGAGTGGTGCCAATGGCAACCAATAGGCACGGTCTCCTCATGCTCAGTCCTTCTGAGGAATCTCACAAGGCACCCTGTAACCAACCAACAAACTCCTACACTTAGGCCAGAGTTAGTGTCTGTGGTTGGTGACCATGCCATGGTCAGTACATGCTATGACGAAGAGACCAGAGATCTGGGCGGTGTCCTAAGTCATTCTGGTTCATCAGGTTCTAGATAGTGAGAGGGAGATGGTCCCATGACCAGATCAAGTCACAAGGAAGAGAGCTATTGAGTAGGGAGGGGCCCTAAAAGGGCAGGAAAGCTGATCCAGTCAGATATGCTAATTTTAGCTCTGGTTGTGGGGGGTGAGGCTCACCATTCTTGCTATATTCAGGGTAGCTCATGGTGTTTAACCAAATGCACAGAGCTGGATTCTCGTAACCTAGAATGAACACTAGTGACAGCTTTCAAGGAAAGGGGGGCAGGTAGTGAAGAGCAATGGAGGCACTGAAGTGCAATCTGGGCTTCAGAGTGTCCTTAACAAGAGCAGACTAACCAACCTCATGTAAGATACAAGCTGAGGATATGGCCCAATAATAGAGCACTCACCTAGCATATGCAAGGCCTGGGGCTCCATTCCCAGCCCTGCACAAACATAAAGGAAAAAAAGAACCCTTTAGAGGTCATGGATATATGTATAAATGTATGTGCAGACACAGATATGGACACACACACGTACACAGACAGACAGAGAGAGATCTCAAAGAAGAACACAGAACAGAGATGGTAGAGTACCCAGAGAGCTCCATCAATAAGGAAGAAGCCAAAATGTAAGCTGGCCGAGGTCACAGCCTTTTGTAGGCTGCAAGATGCTTTCGGTATTGAGTCAGCCTGAATGTCCAATGATTCGAATGTATTGGTTAGCTAGTACAGTAAAAAACAAATTCCTTCAAAATAAAGAGACTTTCCTGGGCAGTGGTGGTGCAGGCTTTTAATCTCAACACTTGGGAGGCAGAGACAGGTGGATCTCTGTGAGTTTGAGGCCAGCCTGGTCTACAAAGTGAATTCTAGGACAGTCTCTAAAGCTACAGAGAAACCCTGTCTCAAAAAAAACCTAAAATAAAATAAAATAAAAAATAAAGAGGTTTGAATGTCATGAATTTACGAGTCTAGATCAGCTAAGCCACCTTTTATTGTCTAGGTCATCATGTGTCCCTGATCAGCTATGAGATGAGGCGGCACCTTTTGATATTGCCTGGGCTCGCTGGCATGTTTCAGCATCTGCTAGTGGGTGGGCTGATAAGGCCTAAGCTAGAGCCCATCTCTATCTCCCTGAGGTCTCTCACCCTCCCACAGGCTCACCTTGTTCACACAGCAATGTCTGAGCAACCCTGTAAAAGCAGATGGGGTCTTTTAAAGCGTAAGCTCAAAAAGGACTCAGCATGACTTCCAGCACTTTCCATTGGTGAAAGCAAGCTTACAGACTCCAACCAGAGCCCACTTCTCACTGGAAACAGCTATAAATCCACCAGGTACGGGGTGTCAGTTCAGATTGGAACAGCAAGTGGGGACCACTTTATAATCATCTTACTATGTGATAGTGGTGAGTTTGACAAGGAATCTGTCCAACTCTGGGATTTCAAGAAACTCTTTAAACTACCCATTTGTTCCTTAGTAGACAGTCGATGACCCAGCTCTCCAATGGATACTCCCTTCCTCCTTCCCCTGAGGTCCTCATGACCACATAAGTAGCAAATATTGCTTTTGGCTCTTACTACCGCCAACTAGCAGCACCCATGAGTCTTTGCCCATGCACTTCCTCCAGCTTCTTGACTCCTTCTGTCCATCTGTAGTCAGCAATAGGCGTCCTACCCCAGGAGTCTGCTCAACACTGCCCAATTTGTCCTACTGTGTAAAATGGCTCCAGTGGCCCATGTGTTAAAGATCTGCTCCTCACACTGGGTGCCGCGACAATGTAACAGAACCTTTAACTGGTAGGCGTAGTAAGGGCTCCTAGTCTGAAGTGTGCCCTCAAGGGAGGCTGTGGGACATGGTCTCTTTCTCCTTTCTAATTCCTAGCCACCATGAAGTGAGCCGTTAGCCCTACCACACACTTCTGCCATGGTGCACATCCACTGCCCAGGCCCAAAGTCATGGAGCCAAGAGACCTTTCATCTTTTTATTTATTCCTATAATGATTTGTTATAGTGACATAGTAACCCAGCTCACTGGCTGCTTTCTTACATGGCTCACTTCTCACATTCCTACTGGAGGTCCTAAGATCTCTTTAAACTTAAGCCACTTACACCAGAACCTTTATCTCCCAGTCTCTTGCCACCTCCAGTGAAACCAGCCCACCAAGCTAATAATTATTCCCCATAGGCACGTCCAAGCCAAACCTGTTCTCTGTTCAGTGGTTCAAGTAACCACAGCAGGACCTTCGCTCATTGAGAAAACACCTCCACCTCCAGCCGTGCAAACCAACCTACAAAGCAATGTCTTCTGAAATCTTCCTCACAGGCCTAAGGACTGTTGCACAGTGACTGTCAAGGCTGGGTGGTAGTACCACACACCTTTAATCCCAGGACTCCGTAAACCAAAGTAGGTGGATGGACCTCTGTGAGTTTGAGGCCAGCCTAGTCTATAGAGTGAGTTCCAGGACAGTCACGGATACATAGTAAAACCCTGTCTCAAAACAAACAAAAAAACCCAAAAGCCGTGACTGTCAAGGTCTTCTGTTGGAGAGGGATGGCATATAGGCCATTTTGTGCAACATCACAGATCACTAAATAAGAGTTAGCTGGAGGCTCCATCCAGACATAGGGTATGGGGGTATAAATAGTGAAATCAGCTTTAGAGGGAATTGCAATGGCCCTAAATCTACCACTGTGGCTACCGTGGCTATTCTGGTGAAGTTGGCTTTTCCCTCAGCACTCATGTCCTACCAAGGCCTTTTCTACCTCTGGATACCTCCTTGTCCCATTCCAGAAAGCAAACATGCACAGTGGACATGATTATTCATGGATGAAGAAACTGGTTCTAAGCTGGGAGTAGCTTTCCCACTTTCCCAGCATCACAGAATGTATAAGAACAGAGTGAGGTTTCCAGTCAGGTCCTTCTGACACCCAAACCTTGTCCTAAGTATTTTTTTTCAAGACAGGGTTTCTCTGTAGCTTTAGAGCCTGTCTTGGAACTAGCTCTTGTAGACCAGGCTGGCCTCGAACTCACAGAGATCCACCTGCCTCTGCCTCCTGAGTGCTGGGATTAAAGGTGTGCGCCACCACTGCCTGGCATTTTTTTTTCCTAAATCCTTCTTAGAGAAGAAAGTTGTAAGCAGTTCTTCTATGGGAACAGCTCAACGCCCGGTCATTGCTGCCTTGCTATTAAGAAGCCTTTGTTGGCCTGCTGATAGTGGCACATGCCTTTAATCCTAGCACTCAAGAGGCAGAGGCAGGCAGATCTCTGAGTTAGAGGCCCATTGGTCTACAGAGTGAGTTCCAGAACAGCAAGGGCTGCACAGAGAAACCCTGTCTCGAAAAACCAAAAGAAGAAAGAAAGAAAGGGGAGGAGGGACGGAGGGAGGGAGAGAAAGGAAGGAAAGGAAGGGAAGAAACCTTTGTTAACCAATGACCCACACAGTTGGTTATCTTCTCCAGCCAGGTGGAATAGAAGCTTCTTTGAGAGCAGCAAGGAGCCATTCTCCATTCCACAATCCCCCTGTCTGCTGGGCCCTCTTCCTAACCCCTTTCACCTCACCTTGGTCCTGGATTTCACTTACTTTCCATCTTTGAGCAGCTGTTTCCCAAAGAGGACAGAAAGCCTCTGGGAATGCCAGAGATGAGATTCCAACTAGAGCAGGAGAGCCTGGGACATTTCCAAACCTCAAAGTTATGGAAAAACCCCACTGAGGGCTTCTAGGGTGGTGACTCAGCATGCCACAGGCCAGGGCTGCAGTGGGGACTACAAACCGTAGCCTAGGCCTGGTGCCTGCTGACCAGGAAACCAATTTGCTTTCGGTTTGGTTCTTAACACTCTCCCAGGAGCAGCTGTTCTCATCAGAGCTTATCTGGCTGCAGAGAATGACAATTTCCTATTCCAATAAGTCTTGGGGGTGGGACTCAAGGCCAACTCCAAGTCTCTCTTCCCAACAAGCAGCTGCCCTCACCCCCTACCCCCTACCCCGCACCCAGATAGAACTGGTGAAGCTGGTCTTTGCGGGGAATGAAGCAGGAGTGAGTTGAGAATGCAAAAGAGGGCATGGTAGAGCCACAAAAACCTTCCTGAAGATAAGGAGCCCTCCCCTCAGTCAAGAACTCCCTCCCCCGAAAAGGTGCTTGCCATCTCTGCCACCCAGTTACGAACCACCGAGTTCCAAAGGGCTGCCTTTGAGGCCAGACAGGGAACCTGTACACCTGTGCCAGTCAGTCATCGTCAGGAAGAAGGGAAGGGAAATTCACATGGGTATAGAATGAAGACTGTTCACTGCTAGGGTAGGGGACCCTCCCTCGATGGTCTCAAAGATAAGCTGCAGCCACAGCCCTGGCAGCAGCTGAGGAGGGCATGCTGGCTAGCAAAAGGGTGTAAATGAGCCACTGCCATTGCCAATTACACCGGACATGATTCAGTTGCCCTGCCCATCCCCCACAGCCAAAAGAGCAAGAAACTTAGCATGCAGGTGTTCTGGGGTGGTATTGAGGTGTCCTGGATTAGGTCACTGCACTAAGGGCAAAGCTTCAATACAAGAGGGCCTCAATAGCTGTATAGGCCAGCACTCTTGTTGCATTTCAGGTATGCTAGTTTTATGTGTCCCCTTAGCTGGGTCACAGTGCCCAGATAGTTGACCAAACAGCATCCTGGATGCTTCTGTGAGAATTTTTTTTTTGAAAAAAAGATTAATATTTAAGTTGCTTTGAGTAAAGCAGATTATCTTCCTTTATAGATTTGGACATAAAATGCCCTGTCGCCGGGCGGTGGTGGCGCACGCCTTTAATCCCAGCACTCGGGAGGCAGAGGCAGGCAGATCTTTGTGAGTTCGAGACCAACCTGGTCTACAAGAGCTAGTTCCAGGACAGACTCCAAAGCTACAGAGAAACCTTGTCTCGAAAAACCAAAATAAATAAATAATAAAATGCCCTGCCTCTGCCAAATGCTCATATGCTAAGAATTTGATTTCTAGCCGGGCACCCACCTTTAATCCCAGCACTCAGAGGCAGAGACAGGCGGATCTCTGTGAGTTCAAGGCCAGTGCTAGTTCCAGGACAGCCAGGGCTACACAAAAAAACCCTGTTTTGAAAAACAAAAAGCAAAACAAACAAAAATACCTTTCTCTCCAGCCATTAGATGTATTCACCAAGAAGTTATTTGATCCATAGGATTCTTGGCCTACGAATGGATTGGTCTACGGATGGCTCCTTCATTCACTGGCATTATTAGGAAGAAGTGAGAGGGCTGGTGGGGGAAGGAGAGAGCTGGAGAAAATGGGTTATTGGGGGCATGCCTGCATCCTGTCCCTAACCTTTCCCCTCCATTGTTCTTTGCTTCCTGTCTGTGGTAACCTGAGAGAGCATTTTGCTTCCCCACGTCCACTGTGCCCTGATCTGATGCTGTCTCATTGATTCCCAGAAGCAGGGGAGTCAAGCGACCACAGACTAGGTGTCAGAAACTGTGAGCCAAAATGCAGCATTCCTCCTCTTAAGTTATTAATGTCGAGTATTTTATCACACACACATCATTCTCCTCATCATCGTCATCATCATCATCATCATCACCATCAAATTTACTAAGATACCTCCAATGGGCCTCATCCAATCATCTCAACTCTTCTTGACCTTCACACAAGTGGAATTACAGGACACATTTGTTCATGCTGTGACTCACATCAGCAGCTGTCTTTTTACTGCTGAGTGCTAGTCTGTATGAGTAAAATCCAGCTGAAAATGGGTTGTTGATAAACCTTTGGCTTGTGTACAGTTTGGGACTATAAAAAAATAAAGCTACTAGGAAAGTTCTGATACATATTTTGTGGGAACCAAGAATGTTTTTGATGTTGTTATAATCCTAAAAGTGGATTTATTGAGTCATCGTGGTATAAATTGCTTCTCCAAAGGAAATATTACAGTTGCAATCACATCAAGTTAAGAGTAGCCATTGTGGTGGCTGCTAATCCAATATGACCCATTTCCCTCTAACAGGGAAACTCGGGTGCATATACACACAAAGAGCCGTAGGAAGAGTCACCAGGGAAATGCCATGTGCCAGCTAGGCCCTGCTGAGGATTTCTGGTGGCACTAGAAACTCAGAAAGGGGCCTAGGATGGATTCCCTCTTGGAGCCTGGGAGAGAGTAGCACCCGGTGAAGGTAAATATCCGTGATTGACAGCTGCTGTGCTTCTTCACAGCCCTGAGAAACTCAAGTTGTGATGTAATGTGTAGTCCTGTAGTCTGCCAGGATGCCAAGTAAGACATTCCTGAGGGAAAACTGACGATTTGACTCTGGAAGTTGGTGACCACATCCGCACATTGCTCTTCTGGGGGGAGGGGAGAGGGAGGAACTGTTGGACAGTTGGTCATCTTCAAACGAATCCCCCTAAACCACTACCTCTGCCCTAAGATAGACACAAAGGCTTAGGGAGGGCCAGTAGCCAGTCCAGGGTCACAGGGTTGGCAAAGCGGTGAGGCCAAGCCTGACTTCCATAACCAATGAACCCCAAAGAGTACCCCCATCTGAGTCTACTTAGACAGCTACAGGCTCCTCCTTGGAGCCCCATCCCCAGTGACTCACCTCAAGTTTCACGCTGTGAGTCATGTTGTAATTAAGTGGAGAGGTGTGTGTTGTGTTCCCAGCACCCAGCTTCCAGCCCCCAGCTGCTTGCCCGCTCAGCCGCTGGTTGCTTGCTTATGCCTGAAATAACCACATGAGACCTGTATTAATTTAAATACTGCCTTGCCCATTATCTCTAGCCTCTTCCCGGCTAGCCCTCACCTCATAAACTAACCCATTATAAAAGTCTGTATGTCACCACGAGGTGGGTGACTTACTGGACGGTTCTACGGTACTTCCTTCTGCAGCGGGAGCTTCATGGCGACTGGCTCTGACCCAGTCTTCTTCCCAGCGTCCTCTTTTCTTTTCTCCGCCTATCTAAGTCCTGCCCTATCAAATGGCCCAGGCAGCTTTTTTATTTAACCAATCAAAGCACAGAAATACAGATGAACCCTCCTTCAGAGTCAGAAGCCAGACTCTGAGGCTTCTTAAGGGCCAGATATCCAACAACCTGATGATATCAAAATGAGACCTGTGAAATTCCCGCCCATCATTTCACAATATTTTTAAAATTTGGACATGCATGCCTGTGTACAGGTGCCTGTGCACATATCTGCATGTGAGCACAGCGACAAATCTCCTGTGGTACTGAGCCTCAAGAGATATCCACCTTGACTATGTTGAAAAAGTCTCATCAGGTAGACAAAGTGGCTGGCCAGCTGGCTCCTGGGGTCCCTTGTCACTTCCTCACCAGTGCTGGGAACATTAGTGTGCCTCATGCCTAGATTTTCACATGGGTGATGGGGCCTAAATTTAGGTCTTATGTTTGTTTTTCAGACAGGGTCTTACTATACAGGACTGGCTGTCCTGGAACTAGCTATGAAGGTCAGGCTGGCTTTGAACTCACAGAACCCTGCTTACTGCTGCCTCCCCAGTGTAAGGCTTACTCCAGTACACCTGGCATTGCATCTGGACCCTTTACTGACTAAGCCATCACCTCAGCTCCAATTGCACCCTTTATAAGAAAGTGAGTCTATCATCTGGGCCTTGGCTCAGGCAAGCTTTTCAAGCCAAAAAGAGGCTCCACCCTCCCTCCTAATCCTAGAGAGCAATAGCCACCCCTGTGTTGGCCTCTGCACATTCTGCAACCAATAGGGAAAGAGAAAGAAAGGGATGGGGTAGAGACAAATCAGAGGGACAGCCCTATTTGCCTTCACTGCTAGGAGACTGGGGTGAAACAGGAGCTCTGTCCCCTCTGTCCTAGGACGCCTGATCTGAACTGCTAGCAAGATTGTCACCCAGTCTTTGGTGAGACTGTATCCACTGTGACCAGTGCACCCCTTTAATGTTCTCACTGGCTGTTAGGGTGAGTATTCCTCATTTTTCTCTAATTCTCTCAGACCCCTGTTCCCATCACTGCTTCTTTCTTTTTTCCCCCACTGTACCCCTTAGGAACCTTTATTCTGTGGCAGCTTTGGTACTGGGGAGACAGAAGTGAGTGATGCCACACTGGGGCCTACAAGACTCTTCCATTGTACTTGGCATCTTGGGCCAAGGCCACAGTCTCAATCAATATCTCTCTCTCTCTCTCTCTCTCTCTCTCTCTCTCTCTCTCTCTCTCTCTCTCTCTC
>JAQHUG010000170.1:2904889-2916990 GCA_028555095.1 Dicrostonyx torquatus | reverse complement strand
AAGAGAGAGAGAGAGAGAGAGAGAGAGAGAGAGAGAGAGAGAGAGAGAGAGAGAAACAGAGAAGGGGAGAAGAGAGAAACCTGTTCAGGAGAGAAATAGAAAAGGAAGAGGGTTCAGGTTGGAAGCAGAAGGAAGATCTGCTTGCCTCTGCAGAAGGGGAGGGGAGTGGGCAGGGCTTGTCTCCTAAAAAAACAGGAAGACCATTATACGTGTAGCATTTGTTTTTCTGGTTCTGGGTTACCTCTGTCAATATAATCCATTTATCTGGAAATTTAATGATCTCCTTTTTCTTTAGAGGTAAATAGTTTTCCACTGTGTATGTGTACCATATTTCACTATCTATTCCTAAGTTGAAGGACATTTGGGTTGTTCCCGTTTCCTAACTGTTGTGAATAGAGAAGCAATGAACATGGCTGAGCAAGCATCTATGGAGTAGGACGTCCATTCCCTGGGTATGGTATAGCTGTGGTATGGTGAGGTAATACAGTACATTTGTTTGTTTGTTTTAACTTTTCTAGCATTCTTCATACTGATTTCCAGAATGGCTGTACCAGTTTGATATTCCACCAACGGTGAATGAGTGTTCCCTTTCCCCAAGTCCCCTTCAGCATTTGCTCTTACCTGTTCTGTTTATCTTAGCCTTTCTGACTGGAGAGAGATAAAATCTCAAAGTTGTTTGAATTTGCATTCTCCTAATTGATACAGATGATGGACACTTTCTGAGATGTCTCTTAGCCATTTTAATTTCTTCTGTTGAGAATTTCCTGCTTCGATTCCTAGCCCTGTCCCCCATTTAAAAACTGGATCATTTGTTTTTATCCATTCCAGGGGTTGACTATCCTGCTTTCTGCTCTGGAATGGAAGGTAGAAGGTTAGGATAATGAAGGAGGGCCTGAAGCGTTGAGTATAGGAGATATTAACTGTATTAATTACTGTTCTGTTGCTGTGATAAACACTGTGATGGCCGGGCGGTGGTGGCACACTCCTTTAATCCCAGCACTCGGGAGGTAGAGACAGGCAGATCTTTGTGAGTTCGAGGCCAGCCTGGTCTACAAGAGCTAGTTCCAGGACAGGCTCCAAAGCTACAGAGAAACCCTGTCTCGAAAAAACAAACAAACAAAAAAAAAAACAAAAGAACACTGTGATGATCAGCAGTGCTGGTACATGCCTTTAATCCCAGCACTTGGGAGGCCTCCCATCTCAGTGTGAGGTGGTTTGAAGGGGAGATGGCCACACATTGGCTCACATATTTGAAAACTTGGTGCCCAGCTGGTAGAAGTGTTTAAAAGAGATTATTGCTGGAGGAAGTAGTTCACTGGTGTGAGTTTTAGAGTGCAAAGTCTCATCTCACTTCCGGTTTGCTCTTCTTTGTTTTGTTGTCGTTGTTTTGGTTGTTTGTTTTGTTTCGTTTTTCGAGACAGGGTTTCTCTGTAGCTTTGAAGCCTGTCCTAGAACTAGTTCTGTAGAGCAGGCTGGCCTCGAACTCACAGAGATCTGCCTGCCTCTGCCTCCCGAGTGCTGGAATTAAAGGCGTGCGCCACCACCGCCCGGCTCACAATTTGCTCTCCCTTGTGCTCGCAATAAAAGATATAATCACAGCTTCCTTCTCCCACCTTGTACCTCCTGCCGTAGTGAACTCTTGTCCCTCTGGAATTACATGCCCAAATGAACAGTTCCTTCTATAAGTTGCCTAGTCATGATATTTACCACAGCAACAGAAAAAAAATTATGTCACTATTTTAGAAAAATGCCTTCCTTTCAGTAACTTAGCCATTTAACTGTCCAGAAGTTTTTGTTTGTTTGTTTTTTGTTTTTGTTATTGTTGTTGTTTGGCTTTTCGTGACACATTTTTCTGTGTATCCCTGGAGCTTACTCTGTAGAACAGGCTGGCATGGAACTCACAGAGATCTGTCTGCCTCTGCCTCCTGAGTGCTGGGATTAAAGGTGTGCGCCACCACCACCAGACTTTACCCAGGGTTCTTAATGATCTCTTCAAGGGTCAGTCATGTAATGTGTTAGCCTCTTAGACTGGGCCAGTTGAAAGGGCTCACTTTTTCTGTGAGAGCAAGGTCTATCCTTCTGGATTCCCCAAGTCCTTGCATTCTAAAATTTCAAAGAAATCCTGCTGATTATGACTTTGGTGTCTAGAGAAATTGCTTCTCAGTGTAAAGTATACATGGACATGACTGAAACTTTAGCATTGGGCAGGAATCCTAAACACATATGTGCTTTGGGCCTCTGTGTGCTACCTCAGCCTGACAGAGGAGGAGAGAGACAGGGATTCTGTTTGCACAGCCATCAACAAACCACCTTGCTTTTTTGGTGTACACACAGGTCTAATAATCTAAAAAAAACTCAGAATTCACCAGGCAGTGATGGTGCACTCTTTTAATCCCAGCACTTGGGAAGCAGAGGCAGGTAGATCTCTGTGAGTTTGTGGCCAGCCTGGTCTACAGAGCTAGTTCCAGGACAGCTAGGGATATACAGGAAAATCCTGTCTCGAAAAAACAAACAAACAAAAACAAAGCAAAACAAGACAGAAAAAAAGGAACTCCAAATTCCTGAAGCATAAATCAGGATCAGATGTAGGTGCTTCCAAGTCAAGACCAGCTATGGATGCAGAACAGTGATGATTCAGTCTCCTAAGGACTGACACAAACTGATCTTGTGGATTTGCCTAAGAACTGACCCTGAAATAGGGGCTTGGTTTGCAGAGAATTTGTCTGGCAAGTGATCCCAGGACATAGGTGTGAAACCAGGAAAGATATAAAAGGGAATGAGACCAACAACATGAAAGTATATTCATGGTCCAGTTACTGCTATGCCCAACTGGGGCTCGGTCCCTCTGGAAACTTACTAAGCATCATTTTCCTGATGGTGATGAAGCTAACTCTAGCCTCCATTGACTTCAATCTCTCCTCCGAGTGCAGATGATCATCAGGGAACTTGAAAGTTTGATCTGTGGAAGCCAAGCACGCTGTCCAGCTCAGTTCCTCTACCTATTGGCTATGATGCTTAGACCACAACTATCATCACGATTTCTTCCTCCCCTGAGTTTTCCATCCAATTGTCAGGGCCTCGGTAGTTTTCCTCCTCCATTTCAGCCCGTCCAATCTACCAGCATAGCCGGGCAGTGGTGGCACACGCCTTTAATCTCAGCACTCGGGAGGCAGAGGCAGGCGGATCTTTGTGAGTTCGAGACCAGCCTGGCTACAAGAGCTAGTTCCAGGACAGGCACCAAAGCCACAGAGAAACCCTGTCTCGAAAAAAACAAAACAAACAAACAAAAAAAAACAAACCAATCTACCAGCATAGCTCCCAGTCACCGCCAGCTCATTCCAAAGCAAGGGGATGGGAAGAGAGAAGAAAGCAGACAGCTGCCCGACCTGCTCTCCAGCTGGTGCAGCACCCTTCTGGGAGGGTTTCCATCAGAGCTGGCTAATTGCTCTTCCGTCTGACATAACTGAGATTGAAAGATAGCCTTCTATTTTTTCAAAAGTTGGCTCATGCAGTGGCTGAGAGAAGAATCTGTAAGAGAACATCATCCTCTGCAGGAAGACACAACTTTCAGGTCTTTGACTCCAATACAAGGCTTTCCTTCCTTGTCTGCTTCTCATCCCAAGGATCTCAGAAAAAGGGAAATCCAAGGAGTATATGCCTTCCAGACAGTACTGAGTCTTGTCCCCTCCACACTATCCCAAGCTAAGGTTATAAAATTAATCCATATATCTAATTTTTTTTGTCCCTCCTTGATCCCACAAAACTACTGTCATGGGATCGGGAGTCAGGTGGGAACATGAATTCAAAAGGACAAAGAAAACAGAAGGGACAGTTGCAAAATGTGTTAGAAGCTGGAAGGGAGAACAGATATAATTCACTTAGAAAGTCCAAGAAAGCTAAGACCCAAGGAAAAATTAAGAACAGCCTCATTTTCTTGGAAAAGAGGGTGAGGTAGGGAGGGGAGATATAAGTTGAGTCTTAGACTCCTTTGGAATTGGGCAAGCCAAAATCAGTAGAACTGAGTGAAAGGTGACTGAGAAACAGTTAAGTCTTCTTACGGAGGTGATTTGAAGAGGTGGGTTCCCCCTTAGCCTCCGGCATAGGAACCCTTGGTCCCAGTTGGTGGCGCTATTTGGGAAGCTTAGGAGACTGGCCTTGTTGAAGGAAGTGTGTCACTGGGGTGGGTTTTCCAAGTTTAAAGAGTCTTTTTCACACTAACAGTGAGGGATGAGAGCTTTCAGCCCCTGCTCCAGCTACAAGGCCTGCTGTTTGCTACTACGATTTATGACTATGATGGACTCTTTTTTTTTTTTCTTTTTTTCAAGACAGGGTTTCACTGTAGCTTTGGAGCCTGTCCTGGAACTCGCTCTGTAGACCAGGCTGGCCTTGAATTCACAGAGATCCCCCTGTCTCTGCCTCCCAAGTGCCCAGCTGATCATGGTACAACATGGGTTAGGGATGCCAGAAATATTACAGATTCGTTATTTGTTTGCTTTTGAATAAATTTTTGGTTTTTGCACATTAAGAAACATTTTAAGGCTGCCAATTTTCACATGACTCCCACATTCAATGTGGATCCCCACCTACATTTTGGGAAGTTGCACCTTATCTATCTCTCCTCATCACTAACCTCCCCCACCACAGTGGGAAGTTCATCACAGCTGATGAATCTTCATTGATATATCATTATCATCTAAAATCCATGGCTTACATTAGGGTTCACTCTTGTTGCCATACATTCTACAGGTTTGCACAGATGTGTGACTTGTATTCACCAACACAGCATCATCCAGGGTATTTCCAGTGCTCTAAAAATTCTGGGTGGATTTTAAGAGGCAATAAGCTTTCTTCTGTGTTGCTAGGTAAGTGTTGTTTTTCTAGGAGAGGGACCAGAAGCCCCAGTTGGAGAGAGCGAAGCAGTATGGTTGCTGATCTAGAAACAGCTGGAAAATAAGGCTCAAGTGCCAGACAGGGCAGAAAAAATGAAAAGCCAGACACAGCAGATTTGCACATCAAGAGAATATATTTTTGAAGAGAGGGGAGAGAGAGACAGAGAAAGAGAGAGAGAGAGAGAGAATAAATAGATCATCAGCAAACCTGTGTCCTGAAGGCTGTCCTGGGTGTTGTAATTAGAGGAGAGGTGCGGGTTGTGTTCCCAGCGCCTGGCTCCCAAGCCCCCAGCTGCTGGCCCGCTCAGCCGCTGGTTGCTTGCTTATGCCTGAAATAACCACATGAGAACTGTATTAATTTAAATACTGCCTTGCCCATTATCTCTAGCCTCTTCCCGGCTAGCCCTCACCTCATAAACTAACCCATTATAAAAGTCTGTATGTCACCACGAGGTGGGTGACTTACCGGACGGATCTACGGTACTTCCATCTGCGGCGGGAGCTTCATGGCAACTGGCTCTGACCCAGTCTTCTTCCCAGCGTCCTCTTTTCTTTTCCCTGCCTATCTAAGTCCTGCCCTATCACATGGCCCAGGCAGCTTTTTTATTTAACCAATCAAAGCACAGAAATAAAGACGGACCCTCCTACACCTGGGAATTGCTGGGATTAAGAGCCAGGAGGGTTAGGACAGTCCAGACCCCGACATTGAGGGCTGAGGGAGGAAGTGGTCACAGCAGGTTGGTTCACAATAAGCTTTATTAGACGAGACAGTCTCAAGACCATGGAGGGCCATTCTCAGGCTTAAGGTAAGAGAGCACCAGCAGGGACAGAGCATCATCTCAGAGATAACATGGCTGGACCTTGAAGAGAGAGGGTGAATCCTTCCCAACACTTGGAGAGGAGCCTCCTCAGTAGAGATAGCTTAAGTGGATTAATAGAAAACAGAGCTGCCATGTACGACATGACAGGCATCCTGAAAGCAGAGTTCAGATAACCCCTAACAAGAAAGATTGCTTTTTTTTTACAGTATTCTGACTCATTCTTTGACGATTTCATACAAGTATACAATGTATATTGATTATATCTACCTCTCTCTCTCCCCCACTCCCCTTAAACTCCCTAACCCATCTCCTTCCCACCTTCGTGTCCCCACTCAACTCACTGAGTCTAATTAGTACTGCCAACATGGGCACGGGTATGGTGCCATCCACTGCAGTATTGTCAACATACTAGCAGACACATCCCTAAAGAAAATTTAAGTCCCTTTCCCCAAGCAGCCATCAACTTCCAATAGCTTCTCAGTTAGGGGTGGGGTCTCTTGAACTCCCCCTCCATCACTGCTGGAATGTTCACCGGCTAACTCCTGTGCATGCAGCAAGCTGTGGTGAGTCCTCAAGTGATGTGGCCATGCCATGCTCAGAAGAAAAAGCATTTCACAGCATCCCTTCACACTCCTACACCCGCCTCTGCATCCTTTCCTGCCCCCTTACATGGTATTCCCTGGACCTTGGGGTAATAATAGATGTCCTATTTAGGGCTCAGCATTCAAGAGTCACTTATTCTTTACTCTTTGACCACTTATGAATCTTTACATTAACTGCAAACAGAAGGTTCTCTGTCCAGTCTTGGGAATAGCACTCATCTATGGGTACAAAGAGAAATATTTAGAAGGCAGCATGACAGCATGAACATTTAACAGAGCAGGACTTTGATTTCCCCACTCGGGCCTGTCACCTCCCAAGCCATTGGCGTTTGACTAAGTTTACAGTCTCGAGTATGAATTCTTCCCCGTGAGGCCGGCTTCAGGTCCAATCAGAAAGTATTCGGCTAAACCGCAACAGTCATCACTGCTTCAATGGGAAGATCTTGACTGACAGCTCAGCATAGGAGCATGCAGGGTCCTGTGCTGGGTAAGACCATTGTTTCCGCTTGCCTTCTACTGCAGTGATCAAAGACCAGGACCAAAAGCAACATGGGGAGGAAAGGGTTTATTTGGCTTACATTTCCAGCTAACCGTCCATCACTGAGGGAAGTCAGGACAGGAACTCAAGGCAGGAATCAGAAGGAAGGAGCCCATCAGCAGCCACAGAAGAATGCTGTTTACCAGCTTGCTCCCTATGGATTGCTTGGCTTGCTCTTTTATATTACCCAGGACCACCTGCCTGGGGGTGACATCACCCACAGTGGTTCGCATATCAGTCATTGATCAAGAAAATGTCCTACAGACTTGCCTATAAACAATCTAATGGAAGAATTTTCTCAACTGAGGTTTCTCTTCTCATATGGCACTAGCTATGTGAAGCTGACAAAAACAAAAAACAAAACAAATAAACAAGCAAAAACAACTAGCCACACAACCTTTTCACCAGGAGATTCCTGACATTTGTAAGTTTACACAAGGTAACAGCCCACAGAGGGTGGGGCCTCCCATATCAATCATTAATCCAAAATATGTCCCAAAGATGTGCTCACAGGCCAGCCTGATACAGTTAATTCTTCAGCTGAGGTTCCCTGTCCCCAGATGACTCCTTTGTGCCACGCCCCTTCTTCTCTTGTGCCCCCTAAAAGAAGGCCTCAGACAATATTCCAGACACTTGAGTATCTTCACTCATGTGGCCTGCTGCTCCTTCGCATTGTGTTCTGAATATTTTTTTCTTTTTTTCTTTTCTTCAAATAAAGTTTTCTTGCTGCTTTTTCACATCTGTGTGAGTTCTTATTTCAATTCCTTAAATAAGAGACCAGCAACATGAAAACACTGTACCCTAACTTCGGTTATCGATCTGTCTTAGTTTATCTACCAAGGTGAAGGAATCAGGTAGGCCTTTCAGCAAGCAGCCGCGAAGAGGGAGGAGCTGCGAGGCTACAGCACAGCAGGGCTCCTGAGAGCCGAGGGAGAAGAGGGAAGGGGAGGAGGGAGGGGGAGGGGAGAACCGGGGAGGGTAGATTGCAGGCAGTTGTGGCCTGATTCTGGGAGAACGAGAGGAAGTTGGGTAGAGGGCCTGTTATCTAACATATACCGATCCTTCTTACTTCCCCTTTCCTAGGAGGTTTATGGTTTGCCAAAGCAGAAGGAATGGGCTCCTAGGCATTTTCCATGATGAATTAAGCCATGAACTATTTATGGTTTATGTGGAGGAGCTGGGAGTGTGTGTGTGTGTGTGGGGGAATGTCTCTGGCGGGGAAATGGGGGGTAAGGTAAGCGAGTATGAAGCCTTAGAGGTGGTGGCTATGAGAATGGCTGCATGCTTCCATTGATATGCTACAACTTGGGCCTTGCTATTACAAGAAGGGCTCACTGCTCCCAAATCCTGAATCAGTTTCTTGTATACAGTGTAAAACAGGAGCCAGAAGAAATGAATAGATAAATAAACAATTAAAGGTAATTAAATAAAGGAACGCACTGTTTCTTGAATATACTTCCTTCCACTGTCTGCAGGCACTGGGTCTACAGCAGGTGGAACATCTAAATAGGGCGTATCCCACTTTTGAGTACTCTTGATCCGGCGGCTACGACAGAAGCCAAGTTTCACTCTTTTAACTGTTTCACAGACACGGAAAATAGAAAACAGTTGAGAAGACACGAACCGTACAGCTCAGCATCATGAATCTATGCTACAGGGCAGCCAACAGCCTAGGCGCGCTACAGGGCTCCGCGCCTGCGCATTGCAGACAATGAAGCTGAGCTCCCTCAGCGAGGAGGCGGGACTTGCCCGGGCATCCGGGTCCCACACCCCGCCTCCGCGGCATGAATGAGAGGCGCGGCGCCCGCCCCTCCCCCGCCGGGCCCGCCCCTCGCCGGGGCAGCAGCAAGCAGTCGCCAGCTCAGCGGCTCGGGCTCTCGGACGCCACTCGCTAAGCAGCTCGCTGCCCGAAAGCTGCTGCCGGGCGCCGCAGCCTTACGCCTGCTGCCCACCGCCCAGGTGAGTGAGGGGAGGGCCGGGCCTCAGGGCCGCGCGGATGAGGCGCAGGATGAGGCGCAGGCTCCGCAGGTCCGTGTCTGGGATGCTGAGGGCTGCGCGCCGGCCTCGCACCCGCTCCGAGACTGGGGGGCCACGGGGCAGTCTACACACACCCGCACAAAGGGCGGCTCGAGCTGTCACCCGGAGGTCACCTCGGGCTGGGCCCGGGCGGGGGAGGCTGGATGGGCGGAGGATGGGGGAGCCGCTGCCTCCGCGTTGGTGGTGGGGACGGACGCGCGTCTCAGGGACGCAGTGTGGCAGTGGTTTTTTGGTCCCGAGCCACTCCTTCCTTTGTGGTGCTTGTCTCGTGCCTGGTTGTCACACTGTGCAAGGCAGTGGTCTGCACTGGGTTATTGACTAGTGAAAGTCGTACGGCGGCCTCATCATCTATGGGTCGGGGGCGTGTGTGTGACCCACAGGGCAGAGAATTAATGACCCTGCTTTGTTTTCGGAGACCCAAGGGGTGTGTGTCCTGTGAACTGAGACGGTCTGGGATCAACTAAAAGGGCACATGGAAAAAGAAGGTAAAGATAACTTCACATCTTTATCCGTCCGTCCCTGGTGCAGGGTTTTTTGGTTTTTGTTTTTTTGGTTTGGCTTTTTTGTTTTGTTTTTTGGTTTCTTGTTTTTTATGAAACCAGTGGGTCTGTTCATTTAAAGTGTGAGTCTGTATTCTTATGTCGCTGTATATTTAGAACACATTGCTTTGGGGGTTAATGGTGATATATTTATGTATCAAGGTTACGCCAACATCCAGAGCGTTGCTTTCTGGCCTTAGTTGATTGATAACAGGTCTTTGTATACATATCTATAGGAATACTTCCATGTATCCAGGGTTCCGCTTTACCCACTCTTCTGTACAGGTGGATTGGGTTTCTTGCCTTCCTGCTTTAGTAAGAGGTGGTCCAGCAGGTTCTCACCACCTCCTTGTTTTGTCCGGTCGCCCCGTAACCGCCCCCCCCCCATGTTTTGGCAAAGAATTTTATTGCAGATTATTCTGGCATGCACTCAGGCTTTGATCTGAACAGCTCAACAGCTCATCTTACATGACTACCAGAAAGCAACACCCTTTCTCCCCCCCCCCCATTGTTTTCAGCCACCCAAAGAGGGTAGGAAGCCCTGCTTGGGTCCCTTAGACTTTGACTTGACATAGGACCGCCTGCCTGCCGGCCGGCCTACCTGTTCACTTCACCGGTTAAAAAGAGGTCATTAAGCCAGCGCCAGCCAGGTGTGGCGGCCAACGCCTTCCATCCCCCTCACTCAGGAGGAAGAGACAGGAGGGTCTCTGATTTCAAGGCCAATCTGTTCGCCGGACCTGTCTCAACAAACCAGCAAGCTATAGCTTGTTGTTTTAAGACAGATTATTTGAATCTTATAAGATAGCTCTTACTCTAGTTGGATAATGAAATTTTGGTTTCTTTTTTACTTTACTAATTTTGTAGAATGAAAAAGCACATTTCAGAAATATTTTTGCTATGATCTTTTGTTTCAAAATAGTGATGGTGGGAAAAAAACTGAGGAGTTTATATATGAATAATTGAGTGGGTTCAGTTTTCTTTAAAGTTCTTTTCAGGATTATTTATTTTTGAGTCGCATATATTTTCATTCCTAGTAAAATTTCATGTTAACCTCCACAGCATATGTTTATGTATAGACTCCCTGCTTAAAACATTTGCCTTTAATTTGAAGGAAAATTTCCACTGTTTGGATGACAATCCATTATTTTTAAAGAAATTCTTGCCTTATACATTTTTCTTAAACCATGGGTCACAACCCAATATGGGATTGCATAACTGAATGTGGGAGTCAAAATAATTAGCAATCAAAAGTTTCTGCGTGTTCGGTGATCAAAAATTAATTCAAGGGCTGGAGATGTAGTTTAGTTGATAGTGTATATTTGCTTAGCATGTAAAACACCACACCCTGGGCTTGGTCTCTTGACACTAGATTTGGTTTCCCATACCTGTAACCCATCTCCCCTTGGGAGATTGGAGGCAAGAGGATCACCTTGGCTACATTAATAAATTTGAAGCCAGCCTGGGATACAAGAGACCCTAAAATGAGAATAGTAATAATAATTTACAGTCAAACACAGAATAGATCTGAGGTGTTCTGGCATTGATGGTGTAGCAGTGTAGAACTTCACTGCAGCCTTGCTTCTGAGTATGCTTGGCACCTCATGTTATACCAACTGTGCCAGTGAACGTTGCCTGAAGTATCTTGGCTCAGACTCTAGGCTATTGTCTGTTAGAATTAAAGTGGTTTTGTTTGTTTTTGTTTTTTTCTGCACCTAGAAAGTCTTGTGATCCTATTGAAACATAATGGTTTAAAGCTGGGTGTGTGGTACACACCTTTAATCCCAGCACTCGGGAAGCAGAAGCAGGTGGATCTCTGAGTTCAGGGCCACCCTGGTCTACAGAGTTAGTTCTAGGATAGTCAGGGCTGCACAGAGAACCCTGTCTAGGAAAAATCAATGAGTGAATGAATAAATCTTTAGAGAAAGAGAAAAATACTGTACCTACTGTATTGTGTTTAGTTTTCCTTTTTTTTTTTTTTGTTTGTTTTTCGAGACAGGGTTTCTCTGTGGCTTTGGAGTCTGTCCTGGAACTAGCTCTTGTAGACCAGGCTGGCTTCAAACTCGTAGAGATCTGCCTCCCGAGTGCTGGGATTAAAGGCGTGCGCCACCACCGCCCAACTAGTTTTCCTTTTTTTTTTCTTTTCTTTCTTTTTTTTTTTAAAGACAGGGTCTCACTATGTAGACCTATAACTCACTGTGTAGACCTGGATAGAATATTCAGGAGCCAGTGGCAGGCACATAGATCTCTGTGAGTTCAAGGCCAACCTGGTCTACTAGTGACTTCCAGACCAGCCCAAGGTTACATAATGAGACTTTATCTCAAAGAAAAGCTGTTTGAGTTGCTAACTTTAATTTTATTTTAAAAAAGAAAAAGAATCATTATTTGAATTTTGGTTTAGGATTAGATTTCCAACAACTCCAGATATGGCTCTGTGTTAGTTATTTTTCTCATTCCTGTGACAAAAAATGCCTTCATAAAAGGTCTGTTTTGCCGGGGGGTGGTGGCGCACGCCTTTAATCCCAGCACTCAGGAGGCAGAGACAGGAGGATCTTTGTGAGTTCGAGACCAGCCTGGTCTACAAGAGCTAGTTCCAGGACAGGCTACAAAGCCACAGAGAAACCCTGTCTCGAAAAACAAACAAACAAACAAATAAATAAATAAATAAAAGGTCTGTT
>JAQHUG010000170.1:2849391-2903616 GCA_028555095.1 Dicrostonyx torquatus | reverse complement strand
TTATGCCAATACCAGGCTGTTTTCAGTACTGTAGCTCTGTAGTAGAGTTTGAAGTCAGGGATTGTGATGCCTCCAGAAGTTCTTTTATTGCACAGGATTGTTTTGACTATCCTAGGTTTTTTGCTTTTCCCTGAGGTGTGTTTTTATGATTATTCTAAGTCTTGTCAAATTGAAAATCAACATGAACCATCATAGGTCCCAAACATACTTCTTCCATTTTGTACTATATATAAAGTGGCATTTCAACATTGGCGCTATAAAGTCAAAAGATCACTCACCTCTGAAAATGATGATGCTCTAGGTAGTATCAAATATTTAGCTACAATTTAATTTTCTATATAAAATTCAACAAACATACTCATATCTATATGCAAATTTGCCTTTTGTCTTTAATAAGTGGTAAAATTGTATATGCCAAGGAATTACTTTAAAATAAAACTGTCTTAAATTCATTATCAGTATTAAGCGGTGGTGGCGCATGCCTTTAATCCCAGCACTCGGGAGGCAGAGGTAGGAGGATCTCTGCGAGTTCGAGGCCAGCCTGGTCTACAAGAGCTAGTTCTAGTATGGGCTCTAAAGCTACAGAGAAACCCTGTCTCAAAAAAAAAAATTCATTATCAGTAAATGTTTGATTTAATTTTAAGCCAGTTTTATATGACTATATTCCTGAAGTCACATAAAAGCATTTCTCAGAAGAAAGGGAAAGGGGAATGATAGCCATGCAAATGGAAAGATGGTCCTGCCTTGGATGGCAAGACCTTAATTTAGTAAAGGTTAACTTTCATTGTTTATTTATTTAATTTTTGAGGCAGGGTTTCTCTGTAGACCTCTGGCCTCGAACTCAGAAAGGTGTGTGCCACTACCCCTGGCTGAACTTTAATTTTTCTAGAGTGACTTGGCCCTTCTTTCCTCCCTACCCCTTTTCTCTCTCTCTTTTCTTTCTCTTTTTCTCTCTTAATACTACAAAGGTTTAGAAGATCTTAGACAGAAACCTCTCTTTCTCTCACCAACTCTGGAAACCCGTCCTTAGGACACTTGTCTTCCTCGCATCAGAACCACCCTCCCCACCCCCATTATTTGTCTCTCTTCACTACTCACAGTTCCGATATTTGTGCCCTCTCTCTCTTGCATCATTAACTTTACACAGGTCAGGTCAGGTCACAGGTATGTTCTCATGTCCATCACATCCATCTTTAAAAACAAATTTAACAAACTTTCTTTGCTTCCCATCAATCTGTCCTGTTTACCTGATGGTTCAATGTCTCAAGTGAGACGCACACGCTTTGCCTATTTCCTTACATAGGACCTATCATCCATAAAATACTTTAGTTCAGAATACTTACTAAGATATATTAGTCATAAGTATGATATGTTTAGTTTTTTTCTTTCTCTCCTTCTCTTCCTCCCACTCCCCATCCCCCAATTTCTATCCCATCTGTTCTCCAGATTAGATCATGTGATAGGTTAGTAAAATGATATGCCCTTGGTCAGGTGGTGGTGGCGGCAGCACACGCCTTTAATCCCAGCACTCGGGAGGCGGACGCAGAGGGATCTCTGAGTTCAAGACCAGCCTGTCTACAAAGAAAGCTCCAGGGCTATTTACACAGAGAAAATCTGTCTCGAAAAAACTAAGGATCTACAAAGTTGACAAAGAGCAGCTTATAGCACTTCTTAGCAGTTTGGTAAATTGATGAAATTGTTTTGATCATTTGATAAAATAGTTTAATTTTGAACCAAGTACCATTTGTTTATTTGGCTCAAAGGTTCTTTCTTCATGTTACTGGTTGTTCTCTTATTTACTAATTTTGTTTTCCTTTTTGAAATAGTTTCACTATTGTGCAGCCCTGGCTGGCCTGAATCTCACTATATTAGCCAGGCTGGCCTCCAGCTTGAAAGACCCTACCTCTATCACCTGTGTGGTAAGATTATAGTTGTGTGCTAAAACTTTCAAATGCCCAGTGTGTCATCAAACAGATTTGCTTATTTATTTTGGTTATTTAAGACAGTATTTTATGTAACCCAGGCAATTAACTATGTGGCTGAAGATGACCTTGAACGCCTGATCCTCAGGGCTTTACTGAAGTACTAGGATTATAGATAAACACCCTTATAGGCGTGTTTGTGTGTTAGATACCTGGAAAACAGATTTTTTTTTCAGGTAACTATAGATGTTCTTTCTATCTGCTACCAAGGTAGCCAGGCAGATGATGTAGCAGTTAGTTCAACATCTGGGAGCCACATGAAGGATATAGACGGGCTGAGTCCCATTAGGAAGGGCTACATCTTACTTAGTGTTAAATTGTTTTTGTTTAGTTTATTTTCTTATTTGTCTGGCTTTAAATGTGTGTGTGTGTGTGTGTGTGTGTGTGTGTGTGTGTGTGTGTAGGAAGTTTACTTAACAACCATGGACCTTTTAAAGAGAAAGCTATGGGTAATTTTTAGTTTTAGAAATTGTTCCTTGAATTAATTTGGTACTTATTCTACTTCTTTCTTATCTAGATACATAATGGGAACCCTAAGAATCTGAGCATTTCAGACCTCAAAATGTGCTGTGTAAATTGAAGGTTTTAAAAGAATGCCAGATGGTTGAAAAGGAATTGCAAGCACTCCAGTTAGTGCCATCCTTTGAAAGCCAGCTGGATAAACCTCTGCTCTGGAGGTAAGAACTAGACACTTTGTTCCATGCCAGCTGGCCCATGAATAGCTGGCCAGTGGCCTTATTTTGGGTTGGCCACTATTGGAAAGCCAGCCTGAGCCTTCCATCTATCCTAAGAATAGTCATGCCAAAGAGTTAGTTGCTTACTCCCTCTATGGAGTTGAAGTCAGCCTGCAGTGTTAAGGGAAAGCAAGCCACTTAGTATTGCAAATGAACTCTGTGTTATGAATTGCTGTGGGAAAGTTTAATGCAACCGGAATTTTTATTAATTTAATGCTAAGGATAGAAAAATTGCTTGTCAATAAAAGTAAATGCTTTTATATTGGGACTTCCTCCAATTTATCTGTTTTCATTTTGTAGCATCTCTTAATAAAATTTGCCTGTTATTTTCATTTTTATCCTATAACATATGGGTGATTTGGTTTAGTAAAAATTTTTTCCTCAATATAAAATTTGCTTTATAAACACCATAGGCCTCAGTAGAGGGCTAATTCTATATGTTATCTTAAAATTAGTCTCATTTTATTTGCTAATATTTTCCTAACTTGACAGATACTTGTATCAGGCAGTTCCTTAAATCCTTTAGCAAATTTAATATATTAGTTTAATTAAGGGCAAAAGAATAAGTTTGATACTGCCAGTATAAACACACATCTCATCTGATGATGCTGTCTTTCATTCTCAACATTAATAGTCTTATTCATACTTCAGTCTTTAGTGATTGGCTAGTTTTAAAAGAATTGGTGCAAAGGAAATGATGGGAAGGGGTCAACACTTCAAACCATCTAGTTCTGAAATTGCAAGGGTGTTCTGTGGTGAATACAGGATGTGGGGTGTGGTGGGGGACATTCTATAAAACAAAAGTTTTATCATGTGGAGATTTATGGAATGGTGTTGAGCAAACTACCTTTGATAGAAAAAAGCTATCTCAATCTGATGGGTGGTGATGCTGCACATCTTTAATCCCAGTACTTAGAAAGCAGAGGCAGGTGGATCTCTTGAGTTCCAAGCCAGTCTGGTCTACTTAGTGAGCTCGAGAACAGCCAAGGCTACACAGAGAAATGCTATCTGGAAAAAAAACAAAACAAAATTTCTTCAATCTTTTGACTTTTTTCAATTTTGTCTCTGAAAACAAGCCAAAAAGTAACATTTATTGAGACAGGGTCTCACTATGTAGCTCTAGATGTCCTAGAACTCTCTTTGCAGTTGTGGACTAGAATAACCTCAAACTCTGCCTCCCAGGTACTGGGATTAAGATTGGTATATGTGCTGCCGAAGCGAGCACCTGGGATTAAGATTGGAAATTTAAGATTTGTTTTCTTTAAATGACAAAGCAGTATCAGTAGCTACATAGAACTTTTTCATGAATTAGCCTACACTGAAAACATTGTATATCTATAGCAAAACAGCTGTTTTTTCCTCCTTACAACCATTCCGAAACCAGTTCGTGGATAGTGAAATTAAAGATCAAAGAAGTAATTTTGCTTTCTAAAAATTATTTACTTTTATTTTATATGCATTGGCGTTTTGGCTGCATGTATGTCTGTGTGAGGGTGTCAGATCACCTGAAACTGAAGTTACAGGTAGTTATGAGCTGCCATGTGGGTGCTGGGAACTGAACCCAGGGTCCTGGAAGAGCAGCCAGTGTTCTCATCCTTTGAGCCATCTCTCCAGCCCCCGAAGAAGTAATTTCTTGAGGTTAACAAGTCAGGGGCCAGGACACAAGCATCTCCATCACCCATCATCTCTCAGTTTATGCTGCCAACTCCCAGGAGAGTATTCAGACGCACTGCAGTAGATGAAAGAAGTTCAGGGTCCTTTGTGCTTAAGATAGGTTACTCTATAACCAGCACTCATCTTGAATTCACTCTGTAACTCAAGCCTCAACTATGCGGCATGCCTTTTGTTAGAGTTACAGGTATGAGTTACCACACCTGGTTGTAGAGTCTTAAAATTATTCTACTTATGTGTGTGGATGCTTTTTGCCTGTGTGCATATCTGTGTACCACCTACATGCAATGCCCACAGACGACAGAAGTAAGTTGTCATATTCCCTGGAACAGTTACAGTGGTAAGCTGCCATATGGGTGCTGGGAATCAAACTCAGGTACTCTAGAAGAGCAGCCAGTACTTTTGTTTTGTTTGTTGTGAATGTTGTATGTTAAGATACGATCTCAGAAAAGATGTGAAGTAATCAAGTGTAAACAAAAGGAAAAACATTCACTTCTGAATGTAGCTGTGGCTCTGTTTTGTGGGTCTTGGTTCTCTGTTTCAGTTCCCTGCCACCGTTCATTTACAGCTCAATTCTTTGAAAGCAGGACTGTTCTGAGGTGTGGGCAGCTGCGTCCATAAAAGGATGTGTGTTTGTATTCAGAGACTCCGCCTCTTCTTATGAGTGTGTGTGTGTGTGTGTGTGTGTGTGTGTGTGTTCTGCTTGTTCTGTGTTATAGATTTTCAGTAAAAGAATTTATTTGAGGTATAAAACAATATTTGCGTTCTATAGTTATGTCGTTGTTTTACTCAAGGAGAAATGGGTATTTACTATAACTTATCCTACTTCTACACACTGAAAAAATCATTAAGGTGGATTTTAGCCTTGGATCCCCTTTATTTTCTGCCTGAGATTAGTATTGTTAGACTCATGTTGTAGAATATTATTTTAAGGTGTGTTACATTTGATTATGCTCTGGGACATTTGTTTAACGATGTACAGATGTGTTACTTTTGTTTATGCTGCATTTGTTTAACTGTGAAGCTGTGATTCTTTGTCTAAAACACCTTATGGCCTAATAGAGCTGAACAGCCAATAATGAGGCAGGAGAAAGGATAGCTGGGGTTGGCAGGCAGAGAGTATAAATAGAAGAACAACTCTGGAAGAGAAAGAAGAGAAAAAGGAGAGGAGGACGTCAGGGGTCAGCCACCTAGCCAGCCAGGGAGTAAAAGTAAGATACAAAGAAGTAACAAAAGGAAAAAATCCAGAGGCAGGAGGTAGATGGGATAATTTAAGATAAGGAAAGCTGGCAAGAAACAAGCCAAGCTAAAGCCAGATTTTTATAAGAAAGCATAAGAATCTGTGTGTGATTTATTTGGAAGGTGGGTGACAGCCCCCCAAAAGAACAAAAGAACAAAGAGCCACAAAAATAAAAGGCTACAGACTGAACTCTTTTTTGTTTGGTTGGTTTTGGTTTTTTGTTGTTGTTTGAGGGACTCAAACATGTAGGGACTCTCCATGTAGCCTGCTGGCCTGAAACTTGCTACATATACCAGGCTGGCCTCAAACTCAACAGAGCTCTGCCTGCCTCTGTCTCCTGTATGTTGGGATTGCAGGCTTGGGCCAACACACTGAGCTCAAACTTCTGTTTGCAAGGGCTTAGGTTTTGTTAGGAAGAGCTGTAAACATACTCAGAAGCAGTGTGAGTACTCTAATATGCCATCTTGGTAGTTAGAGCAGCAGTTCCCGACCTCTGGGCTGATGAACGCTGTGACCAAAGATGCTGGAAAACCCAGATAGCTACATTACAGTTCATAACAGTAGCAAAATTACAGTTACAAAGTAGCAGTGAAAATAATTTTATAGTTGGGGTACTAAAGGGTTATGGCATCAGGAAGTTAAGAAACACTGAGTTGCAGAGTTTGTCACATTTGTTTCTCCTAGTTTTTTTATCTTTCACCTTCCCTTGCTGAGATATTTTAAAGATAAGTCCAGGTCTTCTGTCTCTTTTTATTTAGGGCAGTTCCTCTTCTTTTTGCTTTATGTTATGAATGCATCACACAAGCTGGGTCCTGGTCTTGTGACTCTCACATTTGGGCTTTGTCTGCTTCTTCATCACCTGATGTAGTTTGTTGCTGTTCTCTGTATCACATTCAACACTGAATCACACCTAGAGGCTTTATGTATCTGTCTACCCCACTTCCGGTATTGCTAAAAGAACAGTGTGATAGTCACAGTATAAGGCATTTCATCCGTGGCGTAATAATGACTTTCCTTACTCTGCTATCTCTTCTACATTTGTTAGGAAGAATTCTGTAAGGTCTTTATCTCATCCAAGGGATTTTTAGGGTAACCATAAAATTCACTTTAAATGAGTGGCTGCCACTGTCATTTTATACTGTTGTATACTTGGTAAAAATAAGTTTAATCAGATAAGGAAGGAAATTGAATTGTTTGATTTAGGGATTTAATCTTGTGTCTTTGTGGTGCTGCATTTCTTTGAATACCGTATCAGGATGTGAATTATTTCTTTTAAAATTGACATGCACTCTAATACCTCTGCAAGCTAAAGGTGGAAATATATGAACGCCTTTTTAAATCAAGCAATGGAAGGAAAGCCTACTAGCTTAGGATACAAAGTCAGGATTCCCAAAAGTTGATGTGACCCAGTCCTTCCTCACATGTACCTGAGTGCCCATTCCACTCATTCTTCATGGGCTGCTCTTTGGGTGAATGTTACTAAGTTCCCAGGAAAAAAATGAATCTGGAATCAAAAACAAGATAAAAAAATAAACACACAGATGATAGATGAATTGGAATCCTGTCTTGAAAAACAATTTTTTTTACTTAATGCTAGAGTTCTTTGATCATTTCTCCTGATACTTTTTGTTTATTTTATTTATTTATTTTTGTGTGTGGTTTTATTTGTTTGTTTTCAAGACAGAGTTTCTCTGTAACAACCCTGGCTATCCTGGAACTTGCTCTGTAGTCTAAGCTGGCCTTGAACTCACAGAGCTGCCAAGATTGTCTGCCTCTGCCTCCTGAGTGCTGCAATTAAAGGGTGTGCCACCACCACCCAGCATCTCCTGATACTACTTAACATCAAATTCCTTTAATAAATTCCTTTAATGCTGTGGAAGCCTTACTCGCTTTGTCCTGCTCCAATTTACCTTTTTGTTTCTAGTTATTCCCTGAATCCTTGTTCTCAGGAAAGTAGTCTTGATTTCAAAGGAAAATTAAACAGGTTAGAGTTCTTAACTTGGTAACCATCTCTAGACAATCTCTAATTACACTGTTTGAGAGGGTCATTAAAAGTATGTGCTAGTGTGATTTCTCCATAGATGAGCCCTTACGTGTGATACTGTTTACTTAAAAAGGAGTAATACTGTACTGTGGTCTCCTAAAAGTGAAGTATGCCATTGTAAAGGGATGCCTTCAAAGACTGCAGATAGGCAGAGACAATACAGAAAGCCACAACTGACCACCACTCAGAGAACAGCTAATGGTGGCGTACCCAGGCCCAGGTGATACATCTGCAACAAAACTCCAGTACCGAAGGCTCAGAGGGGGTCTCATGGAAGAAGGGCAAAAGATTATTAGAGCTGGAAGATCAGCAAGCCACACAGTTGTGTCTCCTAGGAATGATACCTGAACAGTGTGTCTGCCTAAACAAGACCTGAACAATGACAACACCAATACAAAAGCTAACACGAAAGGGGGCAGCCTCTAATCACTGCTGCGGGAGGGAGAATGAGTCAACCCTGGGATGAGCCCCCAATTGGTTATCCAAGGCCAAATGGTCAGCCCTGAAATCATGTACATACAAGCAACTCAGCAAGTCATATTTGTGTGTGTGTTGTATGTATGTATGTATGTATAAAATTAAAGGAAAAGAAGCCATCAATATGAGAGATAACAAAAGGGGGCATAGGAAGGATTGTAAGGTGAAGGAGAGGGAATTTTTTATATATGTACATATATAATTTTCGAGACAGGGTTTCTCTATAGCTTTGGAGCCTGTCCTGGAACTAACTCTTGTAGATGAGGCTGGCCTCAAACTCACAAAGATCCTCCTGCCTCTGCCTCCCGAGTGCTGGGATTAAGGTGTGCGCCACCACTGCCCAGCTTATTTTAATTTTTAAAATTGAAAAAAAAAAGACTGTCTACAAGAACTGGGGAGTATTAGTAGAGTACTTATTTAGCAAGCAAGAGGCCTTGTCCATCCCTAGCACAGTTAAACAAAACAAAACAAAACATTCCCTCACTGAAGCCCATAGATAAAATCAGCATAATTGTTTTTAATCAGGTGATCCAAGCACAAAGTGATTTAGCGCAGAAAATGAACTTTCTACTTGCTGAGTTCAACAATTACTTTGGAATAGTCACGGTGTGCAAGTCATTGTGCCTAGGCAATGAGCAGAGGGCTCATTATTGCATGTGTTTAGTTAAGATACACTTCCTTTCTGTAAAGAGTCTTTCTAGGAAATTGTGTCACCACCTTGTTGCCTCATGTCCTTGCAACCTCTTGTCTCTTACAACCAGAGCCCACAGGGTGTAGATCCACCATTCAATGTCCTACTCTTATTTTTATGGTGGGGAGGCCTATAAAGCAGTGGACCACAGTGCTTAGCAGTCTTAAACTCTTTGAAGTTCACAAAGCTGGTACACTTTGCAACAAACAAGTGTAATTTTTTGTATTTTTAAGATAGATGTGTCAGTTGGGCCAGTGAGGTGGCTTGGTATAAGCACTTTTGATCCCCAGAAACCCACATGGTAAAAAAGAGACCCAATTGCTTCAAGTTTCCTCTGACCTTGACATTTTCTCCAGTGTGCACATGCCCCTTCCCATACACAAAAAATAAATATGCAATACATAAGTTTTAATCAATTAATATAAAAAGAATATTCCCATTATTCCATTGAACATTACCATCTTTATTCATGTCTCATTTATCATCTTTTATATACCAGGCTTCATCTAGTCTGAACTTATAAATGAATAATGTCACTAAGTTACATAATAATATTTTCCAGTTGTCATTTTAATATTCTTTTTGTGACATATTTCATACAGTCTGAAAAGTTCCTGTAAAACTTAAATAGGAACTTCTTTGGCATTTCAATACTTTCCACAGGCTAACTTCCTATAACTGCAGTGAAATCAAGTAGAGCTTGCATTTGACTTTTATTAGCTAACTCCTAGCTCTCCTAAAAATCAAACTTACACATTTTTTTCCCACAATAATATTCCATTGATTTTTTTTTAATACAGAAAAAGGCAGAGTGATATGGGAATAGCATATGGTAGCTGAGCAAGTTTTGGCCTTATTCATTAACTGTGTTCTTAGCCTCAGATGGAAGTAATTACAATTAAATACTTGAGTTACTATGAATGTAATTTAGTTTCTTTAATAAAGTACTGTCCTAATAATTGTCGTTGCTCTATGAGAGCTAGTTCATTGGAAGGAGTGAACAGAGAACAGATAGCTTTACCCTCCTGACTGCCAAGATGTGCCTGATCAGAGATTCCATAGTTTTATTGAGACAAAATTTACATGTTCACAATTTATTTAAATTAGATGTATGATTCAGTTCTAGGCTGGAAAGATGGCCTAGTCATTAAGAGCATCTGCTGCTTTTGTAGAGGACCCAGATTCAGTTTCCAGTGCCATATGGTGGCTCACAACCATCTATAACACCAGTTGCAGGGGGTCTGATGCCTTCTCACTTCTGCAGGCACATTTGTGGTACACATATGTACATGCAAGAAAAACACTCATAGATAAAATGAAATCTAAAATAAAAATCTTAAACAACCAAAAAAGTTTTTACTGCTCCTGCAGAGGATCCATATCGGGTACCCAGCTCCCACCTCAGGCAGCTAACAATATTAGCTATATATAGTTCTAGGACATTCAACACCTGTGATTTCTGTGGGCACCTGCCACATATGATAGACAACTCACATAGGCACACACATACAAATAAGTAAATCTTTAAATGTACATCCATTGGCTTTTAGTTTGTTCCTAGAGTTGGGCATTCATCACCATAATTTGGGAACAGCATCATTGTCCTACAAAGGAACCTTATTCCTCTAGCCATCGCTCTCTACTCCTTACTCTCAGACGGCTTCTGTTTCTAGTCTCAGTCTTTCATAGAGTCATATACTGTGCGACCATGTGGTATTGGTTCATTTGACTTAACGATGATGTTTTCAAAGTTCATTTTGGTTATCATTTTTGAAATATTAAGATTCTTAGAAGCACACTGACCTATAGGAGGAATAGATGGAATGACTTGTTAATAAAGACAATGGATTTACGTGCCGTGCCTCACTCTGTCACAAATGATGAGAAATCTCTCTAAATAGTTGTTATAGATAGAGTAAAGAATGGTGTTCTTCTTCTGAGCCCCCTTTATACATGGATAATGTCATGATTGTCCTTCCATACACAAGGTAATACATGAGACTCTGGGGTCATTGTATCAAAACTGTTGCACCACTGTCACTTTTGTTGTTTCCCCCCTTTGTAACTAGTTTTTCTCTTCATTGTTCTGCATAACTTAAACATTATTGATATAATTTCTAGGCTTACACACTACATTTTAATTATTGAGTTTTATGAGATTAAAACTAAATGTTTTATTTTGAACAACCAACTATTGTGTGTGACAGGCTGAATATACCTAATCTGAAAATCTGAAATGCTCCAAAAGTTGAGACTTTTTGAGCACTAAAGAAGTCCTCATGTGACTAGTTACAGTATAGATACTGTAAAAATTGAATAAAGTCAGCTTTAGCTATGTGTAGTCAATATATAGAAATACAAATGGCTTTATTTATACTTTTAGTGATAGCCAACCTGCAGCATAGACATGATTTTGGGATCAGGATAGATATGTCAGATAATGTTAGTTAGGTAATTAGTAAATGTATTGCTGTTGGTTCCAGACTACCTCCACTGTCGTGTTAAGAACACATTGTAACATCAAGTTTTCTGTGCTATAATTAGTTATATAATGTTTCGGAATATGGGGCTAGGAAATATATATTATCTTAGCAAAAAGTGTGTATTTTTGAACTAGAGTTAGGATCTGTGATCTGGTTTTCTGAATGTCTGTAAATACAAAATAATTTAAAAATAGTACTGACCTAGATGACAAGTGTATGAGAAGGGATCAGCTGTCATAAAACAAGTACTAGAGAATATTAAAATTATTTCTTTATGAATGTAAAAGTTGCCATATGTCTAGTATGAAGAATCATGGAGCAAGGACCTTAATACTAAACATCCCCATTTCTTTCTTGCCATTCCCCCTACAAGTTGTGGGTAACCCCATCCTCTTCCTATATTTGTCGTACTGTGAATGGAACCCAGAACTTGTGCATGCTGGGCAAGCACTGGGCCAGTGAACTGTATCTCCAGCTCTTCTTGAGTAGATTGGCATGGCATCCACATTAAAGAACACAAGGTAAAGAAAAGAATGAAGCACAAAGTAGAAGACAGTTGTCAGTGCTTTGATAAGCATGATTTCATGTGTTAAGACATTGAATATGTCTTAACGAAGATGTGGACAAGTGTAACTGCAAGGAGAGTTGGGAAGTGTACCCACCTAGAAATCTAATCACACGAAGGAGAGAAGACAGAGGTGGCAGGAGAGGACAAACTATCATTCTCTGCCACATCTTTTTTTGTTAAATTATTTTTAAACATTTTAATTTTTTACATATTTTATGTGTATGACTGTTTTGCCTAGGTATATGTGCCCGTGCCTGCAGAGGCCAGAACAAGGGTCTCTGACTCCCTGAATCTGGAGCTAGAGATACTTGTGAACTGTATGTAGGTGCTAGGACTTGAACTTAGGTCTTCTGGAAGGGCAGCTAGTGTTCTTAACTGCTAAAGCCGTATCTCCAGCCCCATGCCACTATCTTGTTAATCATAAGAGAAAACCAAGGACATTCTTCACTATATCTCTTCCTCTAAAGAAGGATTCTATGTTTCTTTTTTATTTTTTATTTTTCTAAATTTATTTTATTTTCATTGGTGTGAGGGTCAGATGCCCTGGAGCTGGAGTTACAGGCAGTTGTGAGCTGCCATGTGGGTGCTGGGAATTGAACTCAGGACCTCTTGAAGAGCAGCCAGTGCTCTTAACTGCTGAGCCATCTCTCCAGCCCCTGTGTTTCTTTAAAAAAAAAAAAAAAAGCCGGGCGGTGGTGGCGCATGCCTTTAATCCCAGCACTTGGGAGCCAGAGGCAGGCGGATCTTTGTGAGTTCGAGACCAGCCTGGTCTACAAGAGCTAGTTCTAGCGCAGGCTCCAAAGCCACAGAGAAACCCTGTCTCGAAAAACCAAAAAAACAAAAACAAAGATTTATTTATTATGTATACATCATTCTGCCTCCATGTATGCCCACATGCCAGAAGAGGGCGCCAGATCTCATTACAGATGGCTGTGAGCCACCACGTGATTGCTGGGAATCGAACTCAGGACATCTGGAAGAGCAGCCAGTGCTCTTAACCACTGAGCCATCTCTCCATCCCCAGGATTCTATGTTTCTAATACCTGATACTAATTTCCTAAATAAATTACCCAACTTTATAAAAATATCTCTTAGTATGTCATTACCAGGGCTGAAGAAAGCTCAGTGGCTAAGGGTAAGTAGTGTTCTTGCAGAGCATCCAATCTGAGTTCCTAGTATGTCAACTCCAGGGGTATCTGGCCTCTGTGGACACCTACACTTGTGTATGTGCATGTATACACATGCGCATACATGTAATTAAAAGTAATAAAAGTAATCTTAAAAAGAATATGTCATTCTGGAATCTAGCCCCTGTAGTCTCAGTAAGACTGAAGAAGGAGAATAGCAAGTTTGAGGACAGTTTGATCTATAGCCCAAGTTCAAAGCTATACGATAAGACCTACTCTCAAAAATTAAACACAAAAAGAAAGAATAAATCATTCCTTTTTCTGTAGCTGTGTTATTGTAAAGAGATAATCTGAAAGACACTTGCAAGAACTGATGTGATTTATGAGCCAGCCTCTTATGAAATAAGTTGTGTGAACATTCCACAGAACTCAGAAGCTCCTAGGGGAAATAATCAGTAAGGAATATACCCAGCCCAGAAACAAAGAAAAGAAAGCTTCCAGAACTAATGACATTGCAAGACTTGACTCTTAAAAAAAAAAAAAAAAAAAACAGTTTAGAGAGAGATTGTTCATGAATGATTATCACCTTCTCAGGATGTTTTAAAATATAAAAGCAGAACCAGATTCACCCACAGAAGAAAGACATTTCATCCCTACCCCCATTGTCCCAGGAATTCCATACTCTGCCTGAAACTGTCTTAAGCATACAGCTAGGCTGGGTTTGTGGCTCAGTACAGTGCCTACCTAGCTTGTAAGAGATCCGGAGTTCAGTCCTCAGCACCACACATACACAAAATTTCCTTAGATCTTTTGTAAAAGAACAAAGTGATTCTAGGTGACAAAAAGATATTGGGTGCCATGCTTAGGATTTACTATCTAAAAACTTGAGGTAATTATCACCAAGTGTCAAAGTACAATAAAAAGCAGCCTCAGCCAGGTGGTAGTGGTTCTAGCACTCAGGAGGCAGAAGCATCTAGAGCTCCCAGTTCAAAGCCAGCCTGGTCTATAGAATGAGTTCCAGGACAGCTAGAGCTACACAAAGAAACTCTGTCTCAGCAAAAACAACAACAACAAAAGTAACCTTCATACTTTGGATTTAGAGATTGTTGAGTTGTTCATGAGCCTTTTAGATGGCTGTTTTATTTCATCAATTTTCCTTCTACAAATTAAGGCTCAAAAAACAGTTTTTAGTTTATATACATCAGTTATCTAGAATTTGTTGGAAAAAAATGTTCAATTAATGTCTGTTCCTCAGAATCCCATACTGTAAGCCAATTGCTCTAGAAAGGAGTATACTTGTGACCCAAAGTGGGCCAGGAAGCCAAGATGATTGCTAACTTGAAATTTTTACATTTAACTGCACCCCTGCCCCAAAAGCCAACCATGCACTAAAACCAAAACTAACCTTGATGCAATGATGAATGCTTGCCGTTTATAAGACACATCCCTTGGGGTAGATGTTGTAGCTCTTCTCTTCTGTGGGTAGGAAATAGACTTCCTTGAGGCTACCATCCTGGTAGGAGGGACGGTAAAGCAGGAGCCTGGGGGGTTAATGCATGTTGCTATTGTGACTCTTGCTTGGATTCTGAGTATTACCATGAAACTTACTCTGATTTACCTTATTCTGCCAATAAATTTCTAAAACATTGATGGCATTGTTTTCTGTCTTTTTAAAGCCTATACAGCGACAGATTCTTCAATTTTTTGTTTGTTTTGTACCATTCTAAATGTGGCTATAGTTATTAAACTTTATGTTACTGTTAGTAAATATGCTTTTTTCTTCTAGTACTTTTCCTCTTCGGTGATTCTCAGGTTCTGTATGGATTCTGGAAAACTCATCTCTTTCCTAGGAATTGAGAGCCCATCAGTGAGGCTGGGATTACAACTCAGTGGCAGAATGCATTTAGCATGTTTAAAGCCCTGGGTCTAAACACCAGAAAGGAGACTCAGCAGTAAAGTCCTGAACTTGATGTGCTAAAATCCGAGAACCTAGTGAGCTTCATAGAGGATCTTAACACTTCTAAAGCAGCTTGCATATATATGTATTCAATATGTAATAATTGAGTATTATATAACGACTGCATTTTCTCAGAATTTAAATTAGAATCACTTAGCAACTTTACTGCCATCCGTGAGAAAAAGGGAGTTCACATGAAGAGAAAACCCAGTGCTTTTTAATATCCGTTGTATACTTGAATTTAGTTATTAATAAAATTATTAATTTATTTTGTCTAGAGACTGAACAAAGTCAAGTCCTTTAATTTAAAAACAAATTAAATCTTTCATGACTGTGTTCCATTAAACAAAGTTGTATTGATTTCTATCTGGTGACCTGTGCTTTTCCAGGAACTTATGACTAATTGTTGGTTTGTTTTGTTTTATTGACAGGTGTCTTAAGTGCAGGTTATCAGTCAGTTCTCTTTACTTAGAGAAGGGCTCTCAGGGACCTGTGAGAAGGCACAGAGAGTAAAAGCTCTCTCTGTGTAAGCCTGGCCACCTGACTTCAATTCCTGAAACCCATGTTAAGGTGGAAGGAGAGAACTAACTCCACAAAGCTGTCCTCTGACTTCCAGGTGCTTACTGTGGCACACATATACCTCCACACGCATCATTCCCTTCAGTGCACATACAATAATTTTAAAAATTAAGGAAGGGCTCTTTTTCTGTCTTTAGAGCCTCTCTGGCACTGATTTCACAGTGTATACACAACCACTGTCTAGGACTTTGATAATCATGACACTAGAAAGAGAATTTCAGATATGAAAGCCTCAGATATGAAATATAAAGCCCAAGACACCAGTGGAATCCATAAAGTCTATGACCAGGAAATTCTTAAATAGTTACCTTACATTGTGCCTGAAGGTGCTAGGCAGGCTGCTAGGGGAAGAAATGCATCAGTACAGTAGTCTTACCTATCCCTGGACCTTGCATCCTACAATACTGATTTGCCTGGCAAGATGTGCCTACTAGTACAGTGGCAGCATAATGGTTATGGGAGCAACGAATTGCTTTCTGGTTAGTAGACCTACTCCCCAGGAGGTATTTCATGCTTGGTACTGTAAAACTGGTCAAAAATCCATACCTGTGTGGTAGCTAGTTTTTATGTCAACTTGACACAGGCTAGAGTCATATGGAAAGAGGGAACCTCAACTGAGAAAATGCCCCCACCAAATTAGCCACTGGACAAACCTGTGGAGCATTTTCTTGATTAATGATAGGATGTGGATGGGCCCAATCTGAAGAGGGTGATGCCAACCTGGGCAGGTAGTCCTGGATGGTAGAAGTAAGCAGGCTGAGCATTCCATGAGGAACGAGCCAATAAGCAGCACCCTTCCATAGCCTCCAGGTTCCTACCCTCAGTGGTGGAATGTTACCGAGAAGTGAAAGATGAAATAAATCCTTTTCTTTCCAAGTTGCTTTTGGTCATGATGTTTCATCCCAGCAATAAAAATCCTGAGACAAACAGTGAGAAAATAGGTCTTAGAGGAACCTACAGTCTTCTTAGTCATGCTGTTAGATTTCCTTCTAAATATAGATTTGTGTTGCTTTCAACTTCAGTCAGAAAAGTTTCTTTTTGTAGTGAATAGTGGTTAATGCAGAGACTCATAACTGCTTAACGTGCTGAGTATAAGTAAGATGAGTGGTCAGCTGTATAGCACATACACACACACATACCATCCCTACCAATGTCCAAGCCTAAGGGAACATTACAGAGGAGGAAGCAGAAAGAATGAGAACTGGCGAATGAGGAGAAAAGCTGCGAAATGGTGGTGTCCAGATATGACATGACATGACACAACAAGCACACATCACACCAAATCAAACCAATCACATGGTTTTCAAGCAAATTCATACTAAAGACTTTCTTTAGATCCGTCTATATTCTAGTATATATGTAAATTTATATTAAACCAACAGAAAGTACCTTTTGTACTGACAATGTAATAGTCTTACAAATTTTTCTTTCTTTCTTTCTTTCTTTTTTTTTAAATGAAGTTGTAGTCTATTGAACAGGTATTTGGGAAACTTGCATCTTTTTTTTTTTTTTTTTTTTTTTTTTTTTTTGTTTTTCGAGACAGGGTTTCTCTGTGGCTTTGGAGTCTGTCCTGGAACTAGCTCTTGTAGACCAGGCTGGTCTCAAACTCACAAAGATCCGCCTGCCTCTGCCTCCCGAGTGCTGGGATTAAAGGCGTGCGCCACCACCACCCAGCTCAAATTTTTTAATTACATTTATTTTGTGAGTTTGAGAACAGCCTGATCTAAAAGAGCTAGTTCCAGGACAGGCCAAAGCCACAGAGAAACCCTGTCTCAAAAAAAAACAAAAAAAAAGGAGCTTATGAGCCATCAATGTAGACTCAGATCCAGCTCCATAGAACATGTACTGACCCCATTGAATTTGAGAGCTGTTCAAAAGTTGACATTCACAAGTAAATGAGAGTAAAGTTATTATTGACATGATTGTTATTTTGATTTCTTTTTTAAAAATATTTATTTATTTATTATGTATACAATATCCCGTCTGTGTGTATGCCTGAAGGCCAGAAGAGGGCACCAGACCTCATTACAGATGATTGTGAGCCACCATGTCGTTGCTGGGAATTGAACTCAGGACCTTTGGAAGAGCAGGCAATGCTCTTAACCACTGAGCCATCTCTCCAGCCCTATTATGATTTCTTTTGTTGTGAGAAAGATGTGCTATTCTCTTGAGAACAAAGCAGCTTTTTCTAATATTAGGCAGATAATATACCTAGTTTACTGCAGATTGAGAAGGGACCTTCTCTTTTCTCCCTACTTCTTTTCAGTGCCTTTCTGGAACTGACTGAAAGTCTCCTTTACAGTTTGTGTTCTGTGCTGTCTGAATGTTACAGGATGGTGGTGGATATGTCTTTTTAGCAATCTAAGAATTCTGTACTTAGATCAGAAGTGGTATACATGCATTTGACCCAAGCACTCAGTAAACAGAGGGAAGCAGATCTCTGTGCATCTGAGGCTAGCCTCATCTATATATCTGAGTTCAGAGCAGCCAGGGGTACATAGGAAGAACCTGTCTCAAAATGGATGGATGGATGGATGGATGGATAAATGAATGGATGGAATTTTAAAATTCTGCACTTAGAGCCATGTGTAGAAGTGTACACCTCAACACTTGGGAAGAGGTAGGAAGCCTGTGATTTTAAGACCGAGGTTGAGAGAGTGTTAGACTGAATACTGAGGTTTATATGAGGACAACCTATCTCAAAAAGAAAAAAAAAAAACCCTAAGCAAACAGAAAAGAACTTTCACTAAGCTGGTTGTAAAACCATGAATCAAATAGAATCAATTAATTAAAGGCTGATAAATAGATTCTTTGTAATATAGTGTATGCACCGTGTGCCTGAGACAAACCAGAAAAGAATAGGAGATGACTAATTTGAATCCCTCATCACCACAATGAAGTCTCCGAAAGGTCTGATAGGATTCCTAAAAATTTTAATGGAGACTTCAATATGTAAAAAGATGGAGGTGAATCTTTATGAAACTGACACACAGAACAATTGACACTTCTGCTGGGCTGTGGTGGCCTGGAGGGTCTGCGTTCAAGGCCATACTGGTCTATAGGTGAAGTTCCGGGACATCCAGGGCTACACAGAGAAACCCTATCTCGAAAACAAAACCACAAAAAAAGAATAACTGAAACTTGGAATAGGGCAGAGTAAAGGACCCATTAGAATAAAAACACTCATGCTCCAATTACGGTACACAAATTAAAGGCAGCAGCTCAGGCCCGATTACTTGGGCAGTACCAGCCAAGGGGAGTGCTAGATAGACACCCGTAGGGATCAGTGACAGCCAAAAGAAAAACCCAACAGCAAAGGGCTCAGCATCTCCATTTATAGAGCAAGGGAGGACAAAGACTATTAGAGGAACTATTTAGATTTTTAAAAATGATTTATTTTATTGCATTGGTGTTTTATCTGCATATATATATATATATATATGTGTGTGTGAGAGTGTCAGATCTCTGTTATAGACAGTTGTGAGTTGCCATGTGAGTGCTGGGAATTGAACCCCAGTCCTCTGGAATAGCAATGCACCGAGCTTAACTGCTGAGCCATCTCTCCAACCCCAGGTCTATCTTTTCCATCCTTCCTTCCTTCCTTCCTTTTTCTAACAGGCTCTTACTGTATAGCACTGACTGGCCTGCACTTGTAGAGATCCACCTGTCTCTAACTACTGAGTGCTAGGACTAAAGCCTTTTGCCCCACAGCAACCTCTGTTTAGAGTTTTTAATTTTCCTAAAAGCAAAATACAAACAAAGAAATGAAACTTTTATAACATTTTTTTACTTACTTATTTATGTGTATGCAACAGAGAACAATTTACAAGTCAGTTTTCTCTTTTCAACCTATGAGTTCCAGGGATAGAGCCCAGACTTGGCAGTAAGCAACCTGACCCACTGAACCATCTCACCAGCCCACTTAACAGCATTTTTTAAAAATTTATCTATTTATTTATTTATTTATTTTGGTTTTTCGAGACAGGGTTTCTCTGTGGCTTTGGAGCTTGTCCTGGAACTAGCACTTGTAGACCAGGCTGGTCTCGAACTCACAGAGATTCACCTGCCTCTGCCTCCCGAGTGCTGGGATTAAAGGCGTGCACCACTACCGCCCGGCCAGCATTTTTTGTTTTTAATGAACAAAAGTAGAATCAAAATAATGTGATTTACTGCATTGAAATAGAGATGAGACAAATAACTAGAATATAGCATTGCAATTGTGTAGGTTTTTCTTCCTCCACTTCCCTAAACAATGAGGATGGAATGGAAATGCAAGCAGAGGGAGGTTACAGAGTCCCTGCAGAGAAAAGTTCTCTGCCTGCAGATTTAGTCTGTGGCAGGGCTTTTTGGTCCCCACCCCACCCCAGATTTGGCACTTGAAGACAGAGCACCCAAGATATTCATCATTTGTTGTTGGCGGGTTTTAAATACTGGAGGTTGACCCTAGAGCTTTGCACAGCATTCTACTAAACTATATTCCCTAGTTCTTTCTTTACTTTTTGAGACTCGGTCTCACTGGGTTGCCCATGCTGGCCTGGGTCTTACAACTGTCCTGCCCCAGCCCCACTGAGGTGCTGGGATTGCAGAGGCCTGCACTACTAGGCTGATAAGTCAGCTTCTTCGCCAGAAAGAATAAAAAGTTAGAATGACCTCAGATCAACTCAAACAATGTAGAAAAGGTTCACTAGAGAAATTTTAACATACCAATTTCAAGATACACACACACACACACACACACACACTATGTATACTTCCCTGTTGTCTTAGGATTTCTGTTGCTGTGATAAGCATCATGATCAAAAGCAATGTGGGAAGGAAAGGGTTTATTTCTTCTTACAGCTTGTAGTCCATCATCCAGGGAAGTCAGGGTAGGAACACAAGGGAGGAACCTGAGAGGCAGGACCTGAAGCAGAGACCATGGAGGGGGTGCTACTTACTTACTGGCTTGCTTCTCATGGCTTGCTCGGCCTGCTTTCTTATACAACCCAGTACTTTCCAGATATGTCTAGGTTCATGTCAGGTTGACAAAACCAGCCAGCACATGTGTTCCTTATTTTCTCACCAAAGCAGTCCGTGCTATCAGTTCTTCCACTTTCTTAATATCCTCCTGTCTTTGTAGTCAAGCCAGTTCCAGCTGTGCATATCATGAGCCACACAGGCCTGGATTACATAAATTACATAAATTCCAGTGCTTGGGTAGCTAAAGCAGCAAGATCTGAAGTTCAAGAACAGCCCTGGCAAGACCCTGCCTCAAAAATAAAACACAAAGTAAACTTCTATATTCCCTAGTGAAATATGCTAAGCCTATTAGCAATCCCTGTGTTTTGTTGGCCTCTGTTGTATGTAGTAGAGTTGGCTGTAGACCGAGCAGTTGTCAAGGCAGATCCAGAGCTGTTTCTGGAAGGCTCAGGTCATTGGAGTGGGGCCAGATGCCGACCTATCCAGTGAAGCTGCATTGTGGCTCCTCACCAGGTGTCAGCAAGAATGAATGACCTCTTCTGCAATTGTTCCTACACTAGCAACATAAAACAGGTCTTTAGGCTGGCTTTTTTCTTTTAATTGATTACTAAGACCACCTTTGGTTAAGCTAGAACACAAAAGATTGCATCTTCTACAGCACCAAGCATGTGCTCACACTGCAGAGGATGGAGCAACTGCAGGCTTACTAAAGATGAACTACAGATCAGCAAGTTTAAAAGTAGTTTTACTTGTTGGCATGTTTTTTTGTAATTATTTTTAGTAGCATATAAGTAAAGAGCACACATTAAATTCTGTGTTCAATTGCTTTTATATGTGTTTTAAAACTAGCTTCTCTTGAAGCACTCACTGCTTAGAGCTGAGTAAAATTCAGGTGCTTTAAGACTTACTAGATAGCAGCAGTAGCTGCATCTGTCTTTAACCTTTTAGGGTAGGTTAAGAAAAAAATAGCTTCCTTCTATGTCAAAACAACCAGTTTAGAAAATATTAAATGTAATTTTGTGTGTTTGTATACTCCTACACATAAACTTGGAAAAGTATAAATGTTGGTAGAAGCGGGCCGCCCAGCTAGCTTATACCTGAAAAAAATCACACAGAAACTGTATTAATTAAAACACTGCCTAGCCATTAGCTCTAGCCTCCTATTGGCTAACTCTCACATCCATCTTGATTTAACTCATTTTTTATTAATCTGTGTTTACCATGAGGTCGTCGCTTCCTGGGAAAGATTTAGCATGTCTGACCTGGTGTCTCCATGGTAGCTCTCTCTGACTCTGCTTTCTTCCTTCCAGAATTCAGTTCTGTCTTCTCCGCCTACCTAAGTTCTGTCCTATTGCCAGACCCAAAGCAGTTTCTTTATTAACCAATGAAAGCAACACACAACAGAAGGACCTCCTACACCATTTCCCCTTTTCTGTTTAAAAAGGAAAGGAAGGCTTTAACTTTAACATAGTAAAATAACATATAACAAAACAGTTATCAAGCAAGAATTACAGTTACAATATTTATATCTACTTTATCTTTTATCATAACTAAGGAAAACTATAACTATTCTTCAACTCCATCGAAGACTCCAGAAGGATATAATATTACCTAAGTAAACAGGAAGTGCATTATAAACAACTTTCAAAACTCTAAAATTGACAGAGTCATCTCACTGCCTGGATATTTACCCAAAGTTCTTCTGTACTGTTGGGGCATCCATCTTTAGCCTACAGGCCCATAGTATCCAGCAAACTTTTCCATGAAGCAGGAAAATTTAAAGACAGTTCAGTCACTTTCTTCTGTATCCTGTAGAATGTCCTGCAGACTCTTTTATGAATCAGGAACCCCAAAGGATCATCTCACCTTTAGGCAAGTTTAGCAGTCATCTCTCTGTGGGTTATGTCCAATTTATGCATCAGTCCAGGCAAGAGCAAATTCTTGCCCAAATGGCTAACCAACTCTATAAGGACCCTCTTCCATGCCCATCTTCCTCTTGAAGTAGATTGGTGCTGCCAGGCGCAGACTTGTCTCGTCATGAAAAGCCCTAAGTTATTAAAACATTTTAAATGTCATATTCTGTAGTCTTTGAAAGATATGAAGAATATCTGTCTAAAATATGTCTATGTACCTCTAGAAAATCTAACTAACATGACTACAAACTTGACTAATATAGATGATTATCTATTAATCTATATTTTTTAATTATACATTACATTTTTAAATGAACTACACAATCACAGTACCTTAATCAAGATCAGAAATGCATATACATATAACAAGATTGACCTTAAATTTATATCAAAGCAGAATCATATATATATATATATATTTACCATATTGCAGTATACATTTATACCTCTGATCAAGATACTTGTACATTGTTTACATTTGGAGGTCATTGTCCTCAATTATTGCACAGTTGTTTATTGTCTTAGTCTTTAAGTTAGATAGGTATTAAGAATTATAGATCAATAGTCATCTATGTTTGTCATATTTATAGTTAGACTAATCAGGTTCTTTACATACATAGAGATTGTATTCTGTATAAATAGATAATTTTCAACCTCTTCAAAGAGCTGTAGAAAATGGCATTTAATCTAACCTAGAATTCTGTGGTAAAGAGACACAAACGCTCCTGGCAACACCTATCTATTCCCTAGAGGTTGTTGAATACCAAAGACACTATACTTGGAGCTTGTCTTCTTCTTGGCAAAACCAGCCTGGAGCAACCACTGACATAGTATCCAAAAATGGATAAACAAACTGTCAAATCTTGCCAAGACAAAAAGTTTCTTGCCTTTAAAAATAATCTGTCAGTTATTCCAGGCCCTAGCCAAAGTTACTTCATTCAACATTGCAAACATGACTTTGGGTGATTGCCCAGGTAGCCAGTTGTCTCTGTGATTTGTTGCATGTTTTGGAAGTTGTTTGATTGCACTTCCTAATTACTCAGGTAACATTATTTCCCTTCTTGGATCTTCGATGGGGTTGAAGACTAAATAAATGTAGTTACTTTCCTCTCATGACTTGGCCAAGTTATTTATTATACAAGGCTTAAGCTAATTACAATAGGATATTTGTTCTTATTGTATATAATTTTGTAGTAGGTTTAAAACTCTATTAAACAAAAGGGGGAGGTGCTGCGGGAGCTCCTTCCACTCCTTCAGCCAATAGCCTTTAAGATACTAGCCCACTTGGGTGTGGTCTCTTTTGCTTTAAAAAGCAGTGGTAGCCGTGAGCTCTCTCTCTCTCTCTCTTGCTTCGGACTCCGCTTCCTGTTACTAGACTCCTTTCCTGGTTGTGCAGAGGGTTGTTGTCTAGGATGGTGATCTGTAAGTTTTTCCTTTAAATAAATAACCCTTTTATTAATCATAATTCCACATTAGTGTGGGATTGTTTTGTGACTTATGCCTTCATATAAACGTGTTTAAATAAACTATACAAATCTATTTATCTGAACATGGTGGTAAACACCTTTAATCCCAGCACTTTAGGGGCAGAGCAGAGGTAAGTAGATTTCCATGATGTACAAGGCCACTCTGATCTACATAACAAGTTCAAGGCCAGCCATGGCTGCATAATAAGACCCAATCTCGGGCTGGAGAGATGGCTCAGAGGTTAAGAGAACTGACTGCTGTTCTGGAGGTCCTGAGTTCAATTCCCAACAACCACATGATGGCTTACACCCATCTATAATGAGATCTGGTGCCCAGAACACTATATGCATAATAAATAAAAATAAAAAATAAAAGACCCAATCTCAAAAAAACTAAAACCAAATCTATCTCAAGGAATAGAATAAGTCTAGGATAAATGGAAAGAACATGTGTTATGTATAAAGGTGTATCTTAACCCAATTTGTGCTGCTATCACAGAATCCCACAGACTGGAGAATCTAAAATATTAAAATTAAAAGAGGGGTTGATAATGGCTTCATACAATAAAATGCTTGCCACACAGGTGTGTGGACCTTAGTCCACTTTGACTTCTTTCTGATTTGTATGCCCTTGATCTCCTTCATTTGCCTTAATTGTTCTAACACTTAAATACTATGTTGAAGACATACAGAGAGATGGATAGCCTTGTCTTGTTCCTGATTTTAGTGGAATTGCTTTGAGTTTCTCTTTGTTTTAAATGATATTGGCTATGAGCTTGCTGTAAACTTCCTTTATTATGTTGAGGGATGTACGTCCCTTGTATTCCTAATTATTCCAGGACTTTATTGTGAATGGGTGTTGCATTTGTCAAATGCCTTTTATGCTTCTAATGAGATGATCATGTGGTTTTTATCTTTTCAGTTGGATTATATGGTAGACTACATTTATGGATTTTACATATGTTGAACCATCCCTGCATCTCTGGGATGAAGCCACTTGATCATGGTGGATGATCTTTTTGATGTGTTCTTGGATTCAGTTTGCAAGTATTTTATTGAGAATCTATGTTCAAAAGGGAAATTGATCTTTTTTTTTTTTTTTTTAGTCTTTATGTGAGTTGGGTATCAGGTTAACTGTGGCCTCATGAAATGAATTGGGCAATGTTCCTTCTGTTTCTATTTTGTGGGATAATTTGAGAAGTATTGGTATTAATTCTTTGAAAATCTGGTAGAATTATGAACTAATGCCATCTAGCACTTTTTTGTAGACTTCTAATCACTGCTTCTAAATAGAAGTGATAGAGTTATGGGTGTGTTTAAATTGTGCATCTGATCTTGATTTAACTTGGGTAGGTGGTATGTGTATATCAAGAAAAGTATCCATTTCTTTTCAATTTTCCAGTTTGAAATACAGGATTTTAAAGTCTTAACGGTTCTCTGAATTTCCTTGTGTCTGTTAATTTACTTCTCCTCTTTATACTTTTTAGTTAATTTGAATAAGGATTTGTTAATTTTACTGATGATCTCAAAAGAACCCTCTTTGCTTCATTGATTCTTAGTATTGTTTTTGTCAATGTTGTTGTTTCTATTTTATTGATTTTGGCCCTGAGGTTGACATTTATTGCCATCTACTCCTTCTGGGTATGATTTCTTCTTTTAGTTCTGGGAGGGGGGGTAAGACTGGGGAACTGGATTTGTAGAAGAGTGAGAGTGAAGATCAGCAATTAGCCTGCTTGCTGCTGTGATAGGTTTGGCTTGCAGTTTCCCAGGGAATGCCTGGTGTAATGGGGGCTGGAATAAAGAGATGAATTAGGTGGAAGGAAGCCTGGAGGGGAAGATCTGTGTGCTCTGCTGGAGATAGGGGAGGGGCATGCAAAGAGGGAAAGGAGGCTAGAGCTCTTACAGAGCTGGGTGAGACTGAGGGATTGGGTTTGGAGGAGGGGGGGAAAGGTGAAGATCTGCAGTTAGTTTACTTGCTTTCCTGGCCGGTGGGTTCCCAGGGAATTCAGTTCACCTTTTTATGACTGACTAGGACTCCATTATATGTGACAAACCACAGTTGTTTACCTGTTCATCTCAATAGACATCTAGGCTTTTCTACTTTAGAGCAACAATGAATAGTGCTACTAAAAGTAAACCAGAATTTGTTTTCAAATCTGTGGGATATATCACATGATATAAGTCTCTCAGTGTGTATTCCTGGAACTCCTTATGTAGAACCCCTAGTGTAGACCAAGCTGGCCTTGAACTCACAGAAATCTACCTGCCTCTGCTTCTGAGCATTACCAGGCCCAACTCTAACTTTTGAGAAACAACCAAACTGTAACATTTGATGCTATATAATTATTTAATCTTCTTTTAATGAGAATTATGTGTTTTAGCCGGGCGGTGGTGGCGCACGCCTTTAATCCCAGCACTCGGGAGGCAGAGCCAGGCGGATCTTTGTGAGTTCGAGACCAGCCTGGTCTACAAGAGCTAGTTCCAGGACAGGCTCCAAAAGCCACAGAGAAACCCTGTCTCGAAAAACCAAAAAAAAAAAAAAAGAAAAAGAAAAAGAAAACAGAAAAGGAACACAGAAAAGTGGTACCAAGTGAAATGGTATGCTATAGTAAAAAAATGCTTACCTCAAATGTGTTTTATTATTGTGCATGTTGTGTGCTACAGCAGGGAATCCATTTCCTCCCCTTCACATGGGCTCTGAGGATGGAACTTAGGTTGTCAGGTATGCCACATTGCCAGGCCACATGAGTTATTTTTCATTATATTTCATATATTACCATTATAAGTACTGGTAAATTATGATGTAAATACTGCTACATAAAGGGGTGACTTATTAAGTAAATAATTTGAGAAGTTTTAATATATTTTCTTCTTTTTGCACTTTGAGTCTTTTGTGTTGATTAATTACTGGCATTATTTCATGAAGTGCCTTATGAATGAATGAAAGCTGAAATGCTTTATGTTTTTAATCTAATAAAATTGGTAAATATCTGGTGTGATAAATGAAGGAAGGGAGGACAAGGATATCAATACTTTAGCTTATTTTAGTTCAGGTCAAGCATTAGAAAACTTTTACCTGTTCATGCATAAATAATGCTATCTTGGTTCTAAGGGAGTTTGAGAGTTTGTTTTGGGGTGTTTGGAGGTTTGGTATTTTATTTTATTTTTACAGTCTTGCTATATAGCTTTGGCTAACTTCAAACTCATAGCAGTCCTCCGCCTCCTCCCAAGGGCTGGGATTATAGACATGTACCACCATGCTTGTCCACACCTAATTCTTTTCCATTCTTTCTTTCCCACAGTTCATCCATGAGCTCAGATTTCCCACATTACAACTTCAGGATGCCTAATATTGGATTCCAGAATCTGCCTCTCAACATATATATTGTGGTTTTTGGCACTGCTGTATTTGTCTTCATCCTTAGTTTACTCTTCTGTTGCTACTTGATTAGGTAATCAATTTTTATTGTTTTCTGATATTTCAGAATATGTTAAACAGATATTTCTACCATAAGGTCAAAATCTGTGTAAGAATGGGCCCGTATTCTAAGGCCATAGTGGCTTAGCATTTTAACTGTCTGTGGTGCTCAGTAACCCACTACTATGCAGTCTTCCATCCTACCAGCTCATGAGGGGTTTTACTCTGCAGTAGAAAATGTTCTTCAATAGTTCTTCCACAGTATTAGCACCCCATCCAAATACACTTACGTCATCATCTCCAAGATTTAATCTTTCTCTTTTTAAGTTTTGAGACAGAGCCTCAATCTCTGCATTCTTGACTGGCCTGGTACCCATTATGTAAATCAGACTGGCCTTGAACTCATAGAGATCTACCTGTCTCTGCCTCTAGAGTCCTGATTTAGTCTACTAGTAAAAAACATTTTGCATCACTGTCATCTGAAGTCATCATGGGTCAGAAGATAATGTCTTAAGACAAAAGCTTTGCCTTAAAAAGCCTCTTGCAGCCTTTAATCCCAGCACTCGGGAGGCAGAGGCAGGTGGATCTCTGTGAGTTCAAGGCCAGCCTGGTCTACACAATGAGTTCCAAGGCAGGCTACAAAGCTACAGAGAAACCCTGTCTCGAAAAACAAAAACAACAACTCTTGCAGCTGGTCTTTCAAGACTTTAAACACCTGTCTGTTGGAAAAGTAGTTGAGTATTCATGTAATTATTTATCTGCATAACATATTAATGCTAACATTTACTATACACAGAGACATGGGACAGAAGAGGTTGCCTTAGGTGAGGTGTTAGATTTTGTCACTAATGATTCATGCCTGGCTGAGTTGTTATTATCTAAACACGTTTACTTTTTACATTGTTAAATACAGCCTAATTTTCAAATCCAAAACTAACTTTAAAAATTCTGTATAAGCCAAGTTTAGTAGCAAATACTTGTAATCTTAACACTTGCAAAGTAGAGCCAACATGATCAAGAGTTTAAAGCCAACTAAGCTATGTGGCAAGACCCTCTATCAAAAAACAATTAAAAATGTTCCATGAAACTGTGCATGGTGGCACACGCCTTTAAACCCAGCACTGGAGAGGCAGAGGCAGGTAGATCTCTGTGAGATTGAGGCCAGCATGGTCTACATATTTAAGAGTTAGAAAACATGGAATTAAAGGGTAAGCGTTTTTGTGTGGGGTTGGGTTTTTGTTGTTTTGAGACAGGATCTCACTCTGCATCTAAGGCTAGCCTTAACTCTTGCTTCTCTTGCCTCAGCCTTCTAAGTGCAGGGTAGTTACAGGTATGAGTCACCTGGCTGTAGTTTCTGATAATCTGATATGTGATTTTACATTCATCGTGGCAAGTCTTTCCTGGCTGGACATGATTCTCATGCCTGTAATTATGGCACTTTGCAGGCTAAGGCCAACTTCAGCTCTATAGTGAGTTCCAGGCTGACTTGGGATAAAGTAATACTTTGTCTCAAAAAAAAATTTTTTTAAAGGAGAACCAGGTGGTTTATACATACTCAGGATGATGAAGCAAAGTCGGTCCTGAGTTCAAAATTATCCTGACCTTCACAGCAAGACCCTGTCTCAAAGAGGAGGGTAGAGGGGGTGTGGTAAAACTTGGAGCAGCAAGGGTTTGAAACAACTGCTGCATAGAAGCTTAGGATTCTAATCATGGATAGATAAACGCAAAAAGAAATTATAACTCAAGTCCCCCCTCCCCACTTTTAGTACTAGGCTAGACAAACATTCTATCAGTAAGCTATAGTCTGGCCCCAATATTCCTGAGCAACAAATGGTGATCATATTGAATTTTAGCCCATAGAGCATAGATGAAAATAAATTGTGTAAATTAAGGGGTTTTGCTTTTGTTTTCAGACAGGGTCTTACTTTGCAGCCTTGACTAGCCTGGAGTTCTGTGTAGATCAGACTGGCTTCAAGTTCAAAAATATGCCTACATTTGCCTCCCAAGTGCTGGTATTAAAACTGGGTCCTGCCATAATTGTCTGCCTTCACTTTTACATGTGAATTCCAATTAAATATACAAAGAATTAGGACCACTGGGCAAGGAAGGTAGATGCTAATACTGGAAAGAAGCTTTGAAAAATAAGATACAGACATGATTTTAACTTATGTCACCAAGATCGTGTCACAAAGGGTACTGTAGTGATTTTTATGGTTGACAGTACCTGAACCGATAATTTTAGTTAAGTGTCAAAGGTTTAAACAGCTAAAAAGATGGCATGGTAGCAGGGGCTATGGAGATACTAAGTGTAAAATGTGATCCCAAGTATTTCTAAGGAAAGGGCATGAGTGAAAAACCTTGGGGAAAGGAGGATCTTGATAAATGTTAGAAAGTCAGTAAATCTGGTATAGTGATAAAAAAGAATCTAGAACCCTATCTCACAACACATATACTAGGTTCAGGTGGATCTCAGCCCTAAATAGAGTAGGTAAAATAGTACAATTTTTTTTTTTAAGAATGTGGGATATTGTTTTGAGTCTGTCTTATGGAGCCAAGAATGACCTTGAACTTTTAAGCCTTCTACCACTGTCTTCTACCACTTTGCTGGGTTGTCTTCAGACATTGACTTCAGGAGAATTAACTTCTAATCATTGGCTAGTCAGACATTTCTGTAACTAGATACAAAAAAAAAATCTCAGGAACTATAGATTGGAAGAAACTAAACACAAAGGAGGGTACACCAAGCAATGCATGCATGAATCTAAAAGCAGACATAGCTAATCTACATTGATCAGTGATAAAAGCCCAAGTAGGGCAAGTTTTAAGGGTGGACACTAATTGGGAGGCACAATTTCAGAAGCTTTGGGGATCTCGGGAATAACCTATATCTTGATGTGGATGATAATTATTCCAGCAGATGCAATTTTTAAATTTCTGAACTGTGTACTTAGTTTTTGCACTTCATTGAGTGTCTTAATTTTTTAAGAGACAAATTAATTTAAATAAGTAGACTTTCCTTAACACACAAAATTGTTATCATTGGAATATCTGATATATTGAGATTCTTGTTTTGCTGAGATTTTACTAGAACTTACAATGGGTGCTATCCCGTGGTTCACTGGGTACTTTCTCCAAAATCTCAATATCACACCGCTCATTTGTGTCTTTTAGGCTAAGACATCAAGCACACAAAGAATTTTATGCCTACAAACAGGTGAGAAATTTAATTACAATTAGCTTTTATTGTGCATTTCAGTAAACTTTGAGACTAGGAGTCTATAGTTTAAACTGAGGTTCACTTACTATGGGTTCATCTTAGCTTTTCATTTGTCAGTGTGCAGTACAGAGTAGGTCAATTTGATTTTCTCATGTGATCTTTTATTAATATTATTTGAAGCTATAAAATTTAAATGATAGACTAAAATGACAGTATCAGCCAGTATTTGTTGAAGTAAATGCTGTCATCTGTAACCCCTCAAATTACCTTCAATAGAGTGCACATCCCTCTGAGTGGATCTTTCTCCTTCATGAAGAATACCTCAGAAGCTCAGAGACCAGATGTCTTCTCTTCCTCAGGTCACCCAGCTGTGTTACTGTCTTCCCTTCCTCCAGGCCATAGCCTTTCACCCATGTTTTTATAATCTCAGCTTGCTTTTGTTGGTGGTGGCAGGTTTTGTTATTTTTGAAATAGAAACTAACTGTGTGCCTAAGTTTGACCTGAAACTTATTTTGTAGCCCAGGATGGCCTTGAACTTGAAGCAATCCCTGTAGTGGCCTAGCCTTTTCACAAAATATGATGTCATATTTTAGAGTTATGCATTCTTCTGTTTGACTTTTGTGGAAGTCTTAAAAATGATCTCATTGAAGTGAACTCATTGTACACCATTCATGACTACTTTGTGTTTCTCTCCAGCAACATCATGTGGGTCTAAAACAGCTGAATGCTGTAGTTTTCTAAATGAGTGAATCCTTTTGTCTTGATTCTACAATAATCTTGAAAATCTACAAGATATTTGCATATAAGTTAACTATAGAGTAAAATTGGCCTTGGCGGTCATTTAATAGGTCAAATTGCCTGGGAACTAATCAGGTGAAGTAAAAAGTAAACATGATGAGTCTATTCTCAAATTTTTCTTTTTAGATGGAATCCTTGCCTGTCACATTCGCTTCTGCCGATGTTGTTACCACACACCCAGGATAAATCTAGATGAAAGTTTTCTGAAGACATGGGTGTATAATAATAAGCAAACTTCTAAAATTAAAATTGACTTTACATTTTAATCTTTTATGAATTAGTAATTCTCATCAGCCAGTGCTGCTTTACTGAATTGTGGTTATTCCTTCCACCAATTTCATCACAATCCAGATGAACATGTGTTAATGTCTTTCCCCAAGATTTGCTCTACCCTGAAAAAGATTCAGAAGTAGGGCTGAAGATGTAGCTCAGTTAAAAGGTTTGCTGAGCATGCAGAAGGTTCCGAGTTCAACCCTCAGCACCACAAACTGGATTACACACTTGCAATCCCAGCCATTCAGGAAATGGAGACAGAAGAGCAGAGGTTCGCCATCATTATTAGCTACACAGTGAGCTCAGGAACAGCTTGAGCTACATGAGACCATATCTTAAAAAAAAATAAAAATAGGGCTGGAGAGATGGCTCAGAGGTTAAGAGCACTGGCTGCTCTTCCAGAGGTCCTGAGTTCAATTCCCAGCAACCACATGATGGCTCACACCATCTGTAATGAGATATGGTGCCCTCTTCTGACCTGCAGACATACATACAGAATAATACATACATAATAAACAAATGTTTTTAAAAATAAAAAATAAAAAAGTGCTTTTCAGAATTTATTATTATTATTATTATTATTATTATTTTGGTGTTTTTTTCAAGACAATGGTTTCTCTGTAGCTTTGGAGCCTGTCCTGGAACTAGCTCTTGTAGACGAGGCTGGCCTTGAAGATCCACCTGCCTCTTCCTCCCGAGTGCCACCACTGCCTGGCTCAGAATACCTTAAAGAATGTTGTTAATCCCAGCACCCAGGAAGAGGCAGACAGCTCTCTATGAGTTTATGGCTAGCTTGATCTACATAGTGAATCCCAGGCTAGCCCTGCCTTATAAAAAAAAAAGTTAGAATATTCTGTTTTGAAGTGTAAAAGAGATTGTTTTAATTGTTTAATGCAAATGAGCTATATACACACATATGCATACATATATATGTATGTTTCTTATCTGTCTATATAATATACACATATAAAATATGCATTTGTCAGCAGAATTGAGAAATTCTTCAATCACTTCTGTGGATGTGGCAGTGGAGAATTGAAACCTGGGCCCAGTACATACATGCTAGGCAAATACTGTAGCCACTAAGTACACATTTATGTGGCTGGTGAGATGGTACCATGGTAAAGGTACATGTCTATATATTTATGTGGGCATAAGAGCATTTTTTTATCTTACAGGTTATATTAAAAGAAAAAGTTAAAGAACTGAATTTACATGAGGTAAGTTGCTTTTAAGTATTTTAATCTTTCCTTGAGCAATTTTCTAGTGCAAGTGGTGTGCTTGAATACCTTCATTTTCAGAAGCTGAAAAAGAGGGCCACCTCCCTCCTTCCCTCTCCCTACAGTGACAATACCATAAGGCATGTCATGTATTATCACTTACTCTTCTTGCCACTATGACAAAACACCTGGCAGCACTTAAAGACAAGAGCGTTTATTGTGGCTCACAGTTTGGGTATTCATTCAGCATGGTGAAGAGCTGGCAGCAAGCAAGCCTTGAGTGATTGTAGGTGCATGAACCGCTCACAGTGTCCTCCAGTAAGAAGCAGAGAAATGAACACTGATGCTCACCAGGCTTTCCTTCCCTCATCTCTTTATAGTCAATGTGGATACCCAGTCCATACTTAAGGTGTGTCTTCCTCCTCAGACCTCTCTGGAAACACCTAATGTGTCCTAGGTGACTTCTAAAAGCCAGTCAGGTTGATGATGAGGCTTAATTAACCCTTACACGAAGTCTCAAGATTTTTCAGGGGTTGTTTTTGAGATAGATTCTTATTTGTAGCCCAGGTTGTCCTTGAATTGACAACAATCCTCCTGCTTTAGCTTCCCAAGGGCTTGTGGGCACAACTCAACATGCCCACTTTAAGGACTGCATTTAATATTATTCTGCTGACTTTAACTACAGATGTCCAGGATGTGCAGCCTGATCCTCTCACTAGGAGCCTTAGGGAAGCCATATGTCCTGTTGCTTAGCTGAGCTTCAGGAACCCACGTTTTGCGGTAGCCACTGGCCTCACTTGTGACTTTGCCTTCCAGCTCTGTGCTGTGTGTTTAGAAGACTTTAAACCTCGAGATGAACTGGGGATTTGCCCGTGTAAGCATGCCTTCCACAGAAAGTGAGTATTGTTATGAAATTATTTAATGTGATCCAATTTACTGTGGGCTGTGAGGCTTTGCCAGCCAAGTTTGATGGCTTCATAATTGTCTATAATGCAGAAAACTGACAGCACTCCACAGGGTGGGGCACATGCATGTGTGCATGACATTAGGAAGAACTAGGGAATGGAACGTGACCAACACTGCAGGCTTGGGCAGAGGCCCAGCCCACCCTACACCTCTATAAACAGTTCTTTAGCTGGAACTTTCCAACAACTGCTCCATCTCTTGAAGCTGTATTTTAATCAAAACCAGTTATTTTAAGTCACAATAAATAGTATGGATATACATGGTGTTGCAGGGACACCATCTACAGACACATCCACATTCCACTTCTGGAAATTTTGGTTTATAGAAATTTCTATTTTTCCTACTTTCCCTCATCAGCATACATAATAGGAAGTCACATGTAACTCAGAGTATAATGTGTTGGTTGTGGTACTTTTATGTTACCTTGTGGGAGACAAAAAGCTCTGGCATGTCAGAGGGTGATGTGGACTTAGGGCTGAGATTCTACCCCAGACTCCTTGCTTACTCTAAGTCTGGAGCTGATGTCTTCCACCTGGCTGTCTTGTTTACAGGTGCCTTGTTAAGTGGCTGGAAGTCCGGAAAGTGTGTCCCCTGTGCAACATGCCGGTGCTGCAGCTGGCCCAGTTGCACAGTAAACAGGACCGTGGTCCCCCTCAAGAGCCCCTCCCTGGGGCAGAGAATATTGTATAGCTCACTGAAAGGATCAGACTTGCTGGATACATCAGTGTGGAGTCAGGAGGAATACAGCAGACTTTGTTTGGGCTGTTTGCTGCCTGGGGCGCCCACTGTCACTTCCTTTGCCTCATGAAGAACTCTTGAGCCAGGCAAGCTGAGACCCTAGGCATTTGGATCTTGTGACAACCAAAGTACTCTGACATCATCCTAGGCCAAGAGGAATAGATGAGCCTGCAGGTTTGGTTTCATAAATTTCCTGAGCATCTCTTGCTGCCTCCCAGGCACCTCCACATCAATCAGAAGGGAAGATAACACAGATGTTAGAAAAAGAACTGAGAATGGGACTTTAATGCCACATCCACCTGTGGACCTGTACGCTGCTGTGCAGACCTCACCTGTCTCTGCCCTCTTGGCATCCTGAGTCGTGAAACCAGCTGTTCCATCAGCTGAAGCACAACTGACTGCCAGTGTGTGGTGAGGCAGCCCCTGCAAGTCTCTTCAGGTTCTATACCTTTAATAAGGCCTCTGGGAACCTGAAGACTATGGAACTGCAGCAGCCAAACTCCTCGCCACACACACCAGTTCACACTTGCTGTCAGATCTTCCAAGTTGAAGCCATTAGACACACTTGGAAAGACCTGGTCAGGAGCCATTCTTCTTCTGTTTTCTCTCCTAGTCAGTCATCAGTAAGATGCAGCAGGAGCTTGACCCTGAACCTCAATTGTCTTATGTAACCCAGGAACCAGGGTACTACTGTTTAAGTACCCCACAAATGCAGTATGATTCTATTATAGCTGCTGGCCTCAGCCCACTGGCTAAGGAGTCTCTCTGGGCCCCTCGGATGGCTCCAAAGAGGAGCTCAGTTCCTTCCTCACCAAGGCCAGTCCTCACCCAGGACACTGACACTTTGCTTCTCTCTTCTTCTTTCTCTCCCCTCCTCTCCCCCTCCTCTCTTCTGCTTCTTTTCTATGTAAGAAAAATGTTATTGCATTTTTAAACGTTTATCCCAAATAAGCTCCCTGTGATTCTGAAGCCTGAAGCCAGTGAGCCACCTGGAGTTGTAAATAGTTTGAGGAAGCTCCTGCATGGCTAGCCTGTTGGTGTGTACCTCAGTTACTTGGACTTGAGATCCCTAACTGAAGGTGTTTTTATAGGAGAAATGCATGCTGCTCTTTCTGTCCAACTTTTCTAGAGACAACTGTCTCCAATAGGCTTTGTGGACACTGTAAATTAGCCATGTAAAGCACAGAACATTCTTTTACAGCTTGCTCTCCTCTCCCTCATCACAAGAGTGCCACTGTAATGCCTCAACTGCTCTGCCCTGCTGTCCCACAGTTGTGGAGGAAGTTTTTGTAGGAAGTACAGCCTGGCATGGAGAGGAATGGGGGGAGGGGAGCTTTGCTACTGTGTTCTTGCCATCTACCTAATCTTAAAATGAGAGGGAACCTGCCTTTGCCTCCAGTAGCTGAGCTCAGATGGGGAAGAAAATTCCTATGTCTAGCAAGTGCTAAGGAAGCCAAATGTGGTACACACACCTGTATAGTTCCAGCTGAGGCAGGCAGGGTCACAAATTTGAGACCAGCCGTGGCTTCATAGTGAGATTCTCTTGCAAAAGGGGGTTAGGGGATGGTTCTTGGCAGAGTTCATTTGGAAAATTACAAATCTAGTTGCTGAGAATTGGCTGTCCCCGGTGTGTGCTCTATTTTTAGCAGGCCAGTTGTATTCCTTTACAGAGCAAGGTGTATGAACCATTTTCTGAGAGTCTTAGCCTGACTGGCCCCTAGAATTCATGCCTATGTTCCTCTTGCTTCTCTGTTATGTTTGAAGCACCAGAGTCAAATGCCTAGATACTCAGTTTACAGTGAAATGTTTTCAGTGACCAATGCCAGAGGTGGGCTTCTTCTGGCCTAGTTTTGTTGTAGGTTAGCATTCATCATTTCATATTGCATAACTGGACACAGTAAGGAAATGCCCCCTTAAAGATCACCAAATGGTCAGTACTGTAAATTACTACCACTCACAGCTTTTGTAGAACCTTCAACTGGAACCTTTTCTATTCCCGTCCTTACTAGTAAAAAGCCAGCCTCACCAAAGCTCTGTATTTGAAAGGCAGAATTCCTCATCAGACCTCCAAATAGGTTGAGATAGATATGCAATGAATAGACTTTGGAAGAGTACTGGGATGCTCTGCTCTTATCAGGACACCCATTCTGCTGGGCCTGAATGAGGTCCCCTAAACGTTTCTGTTAATGTGACTGCTTCCTAAGAGACATTCCTTGGGCTGCAACTGTGCAAAGTATGCTTCTCATCTCCCCTTCTTGGCTTGGTGATCACCTCCTGCTGCAGCAGCCCCCCCTTGGTAGTCACAGCAACTCAACGTTTACACCTGATGTCTGGGTCCCCCACCAGTGTTCCCTGTACGTCTGCAGTTGGCTGAGCCATACTCTGCTCAGGCCCAAACCTGCAGTGAGGTCATTTCCTAAGTTTCTGGTAACATTTATCTGGGGATGGGGATGAAGATTTTGGTTTACTCTCAGACTATCTGAAATCTTGTCAGGTGTCTTAAGTAGCTAGAGGATTGGGTGCTACTTGTGGGCTATGGGTTAATGGAACAAAAATCAGCCCTAGCTGGACTTCATGCCAGCTGGCATTAGAAATGAACAAAACCTGCCCTGATCAGAATTCTACTTGAGTCACTCTAACGTGTAAGCTGACATCTATGTTTCTTTGCCAAGTTTAATTTAGTTTGGCCTATCCCTGACCGGTTCTTGTAGCATGTGCTTACCTAACCATGAAGCAGGACAAAGGAGCAGGTGGCCTCTGGGTGAAGTTTATACTGAGGAATACAGGGGACCTCCCACCATTGCCAAATAGTGTTCTTGACAAGACTTGACAAAAGACCTTTTCCTTGGCTCTGTTCCAAAGCATACTATCTGATTTCTAACAGCTACTCTAAGCTCTGCTGAACACCTACAGCACTTATTCTGGGAATCTGAGATGTCCATAGAGGTTCCAGGGAGATCTCTGCAGAAGTGCTTACACTAGTTTGAGTTGTCTACTCACTGCTCATTTGCTTTGTGCTTTTCTTCAGGTCAGCCCTGAGAGCATCCTTTCCTTAGCCACCACCCAGGAATTGTAGCAAGGTTCCTAGAAGTCTGGTGGGCACGGGAATGGGGGAGGGGGGGCAGGAGCTGCTGATAGCACATACCTTCCTAGAGATAAACTCAAGGACTTCATGGACTGTGGGTCTTCCCTGGCTCTGCTACAGTCAATATTTGAGACAGGTTCTATGTACTCCCAGTTGTCCTGAAACTGTAGCCTCAAAATCAAAGATCAGCTTCCTCTGCACCTGCTGTAATTAAAGGCGGGGCACCATGCCTAAGTTCCACATTGAATCTTGACTTAGTTGATCAGTCTTCCTTTGAGTCTTTAAATAGGCAATTCTTCACAAAATTCACATATCACAGTAGTTGTCTTCCTCATAAAAATCTATCCCATGAGCACTCAATTCAATATTTGTTCCCTTTGTCTCCCTGTGGGTGGGGGGTGGGCAGAACACATGTACACACTTGCATGCACACATTGAGACCATATAGAGAGCCATCCCAGAATATTTACATGAAAGGTGAGCCAGACGTGGAAGTTGTTTTTTCATTCACATCCCTTCTGTATAGATTCCTTTACAGACCTGTCTAATAAAACAGCACGGCTGATTTCCCTACTCTCTCCAGAATGGCAGTCTTCCCCCTAGCACTAAACAGTTTCTTCAGGTGCCTGACTAGCTGCCTTTCAAGTCACTCTGGTCATAAGTTGGTCCTCAGGGCTAACAGTCATTACACTAAGTATCTGCAAATGAAACACCATAGAAGCAAATGCTTCCTACAAAATTCTCCCCTCACCCAACTTTCTGCTTAACAGAAATCACTCCTAAGTTCATTTTTGCCATTTCCTAAGGTAAAAATTAAAGCAGCCTCCTCTAGGCAACCATAAGGGAAAGCAGACATGTGCCTTGCTCTTCAGCATCCACCACCCAAAGTTTTGCCCCACTCACTCACCTGTTTCCCTGCAACCCAAGCAGCAGCCCAGTGAGTAAAGTGTCCCTGTGCTCACCCAAGATGAACCCTGAAAAGCAGAGACCCATCCTTCATGCAACCTATAGCCTGGCTAATCACTTAAGAGCAGTTGCTGATCTTCTAAAGGACCTAACACCCACACGGTGGCTCACAGTTTCAATCTGTAGTTTCAATTCCCGCAGATTTCTTCTGGCATTTGAGGCACCAGGTGTTCAAGCAAACACTCTTACACATCAAAGTGAATCTTTTAAAAACTTACTGAAAATGAAAGCATCACAGGTGAGGGCCTGAAATACCAAGTAAAGGCTTTTTAATAAAATTAACAGAACTTGGGTACACTAATGGAGTTGAACACTAGGCCATTTTCAAGTTCAGCTTTAGAACTCAAATTGCTTCAAGGTGTTTTTATTCTTGTTAGACTAAGCAAGTATCCACAGTCTTAGTTGCTTTGTTCACAGGGTCTGGGAGAACACCCTGACTGTTTCTATAGCTAAGAACATGACCCCACCAGTCAGTGTTAAGGGACTTGCACGGTTGAAACCTCAGCACCACCTACTCCACTCCAGCCTGGCTGATGTGGAGAAGCAGGACATCTTCCTGGTGATGGCCTGGAACTGGTACCTCTGGGTCTCTTAACAAGTCATTGCCAGGAAAGTAGGGGAGTGGCACTTTAGTCTTGTAGTTTAGCCCTTTGGGGCTTATTTACTAGATATAACTCCCTCAAAAAAAGGTTTATGAAATGCTGAGCCTCAGGTTTCATAGACTGTTTGTACACTAAGAATTCTGCAGCAGAATATTTTTAAATATTGGTTTTTGTAAGCTATATTTTTGTATATTTAATTGCTATTTTAAAACTTTAATGCATTTTTTGCTAATCACTTGTTAAAAAAATAAAACATGCATGTAATTGACCCAAACACATGTAAATAAAGGGCAGATTTTGAAATACTTTGTAATATGTACCTGTCAACTTATGCACTGGTGGGCATGAAACGGATAGACTGAACGACCTCTGACCTGTCCTCCTTCAACGTGCGGTAAGGTGGGGCACACTGATGGGGGAAAACACATCAGGCCTCAGTGACAGCAAGAAGCCAAACCACACCATCCATTCCTACTGTGACTAGTCACTTGGGGTGACTTGATGTATAGCTTTGTCCTCTGATAGTATGCAACACTCCTAGTACTTGCTCCAACCTTAACACTCAAAGTTCTGTAAATGTAGCTGCTTTCCTCTGCTAACACTCACAGGGCAGTGAGCAGCTCTCTGCTTCTCAGCTTCAGTCCATGGCTTCCCCATGGCAACCTTGTAACCAACCCTTCTATCAAGTACCTGTTGAGTACTTTGCTCTCTGACCCCCAGGTCCTTTTACCTCAGGTTGTTTTCCCTACAGCCTGTACCTTCACTACTCATCTCCACATCTGTCTCACGTTCTGGGGATTCACTGACTCTGCACATTCCCACTATATTCACATCCTCTACTTCGTTTCTACTTCAAATGCCCTCGTGCTCTGGGGGTTATCAAAACCAGGTACTCTGAAACCAACCTAGACACCCTCAGCACCTCCTGTCTCACCTACATACATCCAGCCACTGGGGCCCACAGAACATTTCCTCTCAACACAGGCTACTTTCTCTGTGCTTCATGACCACAAACCCTCTTTTCTACTTGAGTGGGAGGAGTGAGATGAAACTTTTGGTCAAAGAAACTACTTGAACTGGACAGATGAGAGAAGATAAGATGGTTCCAACAGCCACTGCATACAGCTCACAGGTCAGGTGGCCGTGTACATTTCTGCAGATAGTGCTGGGATCACAGCTGCCAGGGAAGCAGGTTAGAACTGACGAGGCCCTGAAAACACCTTTTACAATGGAGCTGTACTAGTGGTGGACACCTATAATCCCAGTACTTCAGATATGGAAGCAACTAGATCAGCAGTTCTAAACCAGCCTCAACTATACTGCAGTACTGCAAGTTTGAAGTTAGCCTGGGCTACAAGAGACAATGCCTCAAAAAATGAAGAACCCTTCATGGAATGACACTGGGCTGAACACAATGAGGAAAGAGGAAACAGACCAGTATGGGAAGTGTAGAACAGTACACACCATGCTGTGTGACCTTGAAGCTTGCTCTTCTGAGCTAGTTTCTTTTCTTTTCTTTTTTTTTCTTTTTTTTTTTTTTTTTGGTTTTTTAAGACAGGTTCTCTTCTGTAGCTTTGGAGCCTGTCCTGGAACTAGCTCTTGTAGACCAGGCTGGCCTTGAACTCACCACAGAGATCCTCCTGCCTCTGCCTTCCGAGTGCTGAGATAGTTTCTTAAGAATTATGAATACAAAGCACTAACTGGTCACAACTGTCAAGTAGCCAGGGTGTAAACAACACAGCTCAGGTGCTTAGTAAGCCAGCCCCAGAATAGAAATTAAGTTCACAGGAGTCACTCAAGGAGGTGGTAGGGAAACATAGAACCCTGCTACGAGTGGAAAAACTTCCTGGTACTAGTGGTAGATGCAGAGTCAGTTTTGAGGAGTCTTAGCCATCCCTGGAGCCCCATATACTGTGCTGTATAAGGCCCCAGCCCAACGGCACCAGAAGTCCAATGGGCCAAAGCACCTGTTAAAAGGCAGCTGTCCCTCTGGGAATTGGGAACCATCAAGCAGACTAGCCAGCCAGTCAAGTCCATCCTGAGTTACCATGGCACAAACCAACAAGAGCCTTCTGTTGCCCATAGCTGAGAATGGCAGAAACATATTCCTAGCCAGAGCCTGAGGTATCTGTTCCAGAAGCAAGGCTACTGTGAATAGGCCCTTCCTTGCCTTCAGTTGCTATGCAGACCTTAGTGTGTACAATATGAAAGCAGGGAAAGCTTCTTCAATTATTCTACACAGAAGGAAGGCCCAGTCCCTATCAAGAGTGACTTGTGGCCTGTCCATTTCAGCAGTTTTTTTGAGTCATCTCCCCACAAGTAACCCACATGCTGAAGAACACGAGTTATTCAATGAACACTGTTCCTCCTCTGAACTCAGTATGAAAGGATAAGCACTCTTCCTGCCCATCTTGGCACTTCTTTTTTACCTAGCTCACCCACTTTCATCAGGTCCCCCAATCACCTACCCAAGAGAATTCTACCAGAAGTCTTGTCTTTCCACATAGACCTAAGGGTAAAGAGTATAAAGAACAGGAAGTGCCCTTCTAAAATCCATGAGCAGGTGCAGAACAAAACCCGCTAAGTTTGTAGAACCTAAAATAAACCATTTTCAGTATGTTAACATAGAAGCTAAACATGAGCCAGAATGTGCACAGAGGACGATCTCCAAAGGCATCCTGATAAAACTGGTTAGATTCTAACACACATTTCACCAGGACAAGCAGTCACCTGCTCCCAGAAGTACAGACAGCTCTCCATTGCTTACGCAGCAGCTGATGCTGGGAGTTCAAAGCACCTTGGAGTTAATAGTGCTAACCTGAAGAACAGCAGCTTATTTTTTGTTGTTGTGTTGTTTTGTTTTTTTAAGACAGGGTTTCTCTGTAGCTTTGGAGCCTGTCCTGGAACTAGCTCTTGTAGACCAGGTTGGCCTTTAACTCGCAAAGATCCGCCTGCCTCTGCCTCCCGAGTGCTGGGATTAAAGGCATGCGCCACCACCGCCCAGCTAGAACAGCAGCTTATAAGCAGCAAATCTTCATACTTACTACACAGGGAAAGGAAAAAATTCTTTACTGATTGCTAGATTAAACAGAATTTTAAGAATTTATCTTGATGACTTAGAAAAATACATTTGTTTCTTGCTCTGATTTGGGTAGTACACGATCATAAAACGTCTCTTTAAAAAAAAAAAAAGTCCATAGATGCCCTGTGGTAGGTTTCAGGAAGTCCTCTGGGTAACAGTCAGGGTATCTTCAATAGCTCAAGGAGTGCGCCAACGGCTCCAAAATAACCCTGAAAAAAAAATACACCACAAGTAAGATTTTTTGTAAATATGCATAGGGAGTGTGAGTATAGGTGCATGCACAGAGGTGTCAGATCCCATGAAGCTAGAGTTAGACAGTTATGAGCCACCCAACATGGGTGCAGAGAACCAAATTTGGGTCCTCTGCAAGAGCAATGTGTGCTGTCAACCACTGGATCATCCCTCCAACCCCAAGAGGTCATTTTTAACTCCTACAAGTATAATGTTAGATAAGGCTAGCATATTCCTTTGACATCTGACCCATTTGTTTTCTGAGCACAGAGAGCACATGCAATCAGGAGAAGCCCTAAAAAACTCCCTTTCAGGGAGGGGCTGGCTGGATGCTGGAAATGCTCAACAAGAAAAGTGGGCACTACAGCAGCTGAGGAAAGAAAGGCTCAGATCTGGCAAGGATTTTACTGTTTTTGTTTGTTTGTCTTATCAACTTGAAACAAAGAGTCTTCTGAGAAGAGGTTCCTCAATTAAGAAAACGCCTCCAGTTAGACTAGCCTATAGGCAAGTCTATTTGGCATTTTCTTGATTAGTGATTGGTATGGGAGGGCCCTCACTCAGTGTGGGCAATGGTATCCTGGGGTAGGCAGTCTCAGGCTCCATAGAAAGTTGGCTAAGCAAGCCAGGAAAAGCAAGCCTCATAAGCAGTTTTTCTCCATGGCCTCTGCATCAGCTCCTGCCTCGAAGTCCCCACCCAGTTTGAGTTTCTGCCTTAGCCTTCCTCAATGGACTGTTACCGGGGATATGTAAGCCAAATAAACCTCACCTTCCCAAGCTGCTTTTGGTTATGGTGTTTATCACAGCAATAAAACCCTAACAAACACAGATGGTGGCTGTCCTGTCCTGGAGCAAAGGCCTGGACACTTCCTACAGCCAAAGACTGACGCTGAGAAGAGACACTTCTGCTTAATTGCAGAGGACAAGAGCCTGACTGGTCTGGAAGGAGGGGGAAGTGGAAAGGGTCCCAACCTATCTGTATCTGTTCAGAAGGAAAAACCTGGCCTACAGAGTTTCAGACCAGCCAGGCTACAGAGTGAGACCCAGTTTAAAAAAACAGAAATTTAAAAAAAAGATACATGTCTTACTATCTCCAACAGTAAGGAGTGGGCTCAAACAGGAACCTGAATCCAACCAAAAACCAAAGGACAAAAAAATATTAAATGAGACAAAAACCAACAGAAGGAGAATGGCAGCAGGAATCAAGAATCATACAAAGGACAGACTACATCCGTCTCCAAGCAGGAGGTTAGCAATTAAAGTATTGTAAGAACAAACAACTGAACTGGGCTGTGGCTCAGTCGCAGACCATCAGGCCAGAACATAAAGTTAGGGCTAAATCCACGGAAGCACCCAAAACAACAATAAAATTGAAAGGAAACAGAAAAATCTTTCAAGTTCAGGTGGTGGATTCTAAAGAACACATTAAATATTATACCTAAAAGGTCCCTGTCTATTTCTCAGTTTTTTTGTTTTGTTTTTCAAGACAGGGTTTCTCTGTAGTTTTGGAGCCTGTCCTGCTGTCCTGGAACAAACCAGTAGATGGGTATATGAATACTTTTCATCCAAGACATACAAATACGCTCTTAGAATTTAGAGTATGGATATAAAGCACCCCTAGCTGTCATCTACAGTAGAGCTTTCTGTGAGGTCATGACTGGCTCCTGTCTGTTCCTCAGCTTACTGTATGGCCACCTCCCTTCTCTCCTTGCCCATGTTCCCACCACTGAATTGCCACCCACCATGAGGGTATCACCAGAGCCAAGCTGAGGCCAGTGCCATACTTTAACCTCAAAACTGGGATTAAATAAACCTCTTTTCTTTATAAATGTACCCAGCCTCAGGTATTTCATTATAGTGTTTGAAAACTGAAAAATACAAGGATTCTATAATTATCAATTATGAGATTTTTTTGTTCTGTTGTTCTATCTTCCTAAATGTTAACAGTCAGCAATAACCAAAATGCAAATGCTTGTTTTTTTTGTGAGTGAGCATCAGTGGAAACAGCACATGTTACATGCTTAAAGAGAAAAGTGGAAAGAAGAGTAACATGTTCTGAGAGCCAAGTGAAACTGACAATGATAGAATCAGAAATGCAGAGCAAGCCATGTTTTATGTTTTGTAGACTCAAATGTTACAAGAGAACCTATTTTTCTTTTCCTTTCTTCCTTCCTTTCTTTTCTTTTTTTCCTGAGACAGGGTTTCTCTGTAGTTTTGAAGCCTGTCCTGAAACTAGCTCTTGCAGACCAGGCTGGCCTCGAACTCAGAGATCCACCTGTTTCTGCCTCCTGAGTGTGAGGATTAAAGCTGTGCGCCACCACCACTGCTCAGCTAACAATTTTTATTCTAATATAAAGCAAAATAAAATAGGTCAAGTGTTATAGAAATAGGAATATGGGAAAGATTATAAACTGTTAAGAAACTTAACAGCAATTAGTACCAATTTAGTAATATAATAACCTTACAAGTTAAAAATGCCAAGCACAGTAGCACATGCCTATAATCCCAGCATTTAGGAGAAAAGGCAGGAATCATTTTAATTCAAGGCCAAACTAGTCTACACTTTGAGACGGTATCTCCAAAAGCTAGCAGGTAAAGGCATTTGCCATCAAGCCTGTTGACCTAAAACCAACATGGCAAAAAGGAGAACTGAGTTATTCTTTGACTTCAACATAGCATGAGCCTGCCCCATGAACACATGTGCATATGCATGCATACAGACACACACACAAACTGTAAAGTACTCATAAAAAAATAAAGCTAGACCAAGTGTGATGGCGCATGCCTTTAATCCCAACACTCAGGAGGCAGAGGCATGCCAATCTCTGAGTTCAAGGCTGCCCTGGTCTACAAATCAAGTTCCAGGACAGACAGGGCTACACAAAGAAACCCTGTCTCAGAAAATAAATAAATAAAAGTTAAATGACTTAAGCTTTAATCTTTCTGATAAAAGGATGTGTGTACTCTGGACTTTAATTATGAAGTATGCAATTTTTAAAAGAACTTTAAAGAACTTTTATCAGGTCATAAAACACTTAAATATGCACATATTAAAATCTCATTAATGTTTGTGGTAACATTATCTAAGCTCCAATAACATACAAACTAAAACAACCACCCACCCACCAAGGGGAAGAATGAGAAACATCCACCCCTGGCTCCTGTCCAATTGTCCCCAAACCAGGAAGAAGAGAGAGAACTCCCAAGACAGGGAGTTCCTGTTGAGCAATCCCAACTCCTTTCCACTCTGGCTTCTAGCTGTCTGCGTATTATATGCCATTATAAGTGTGGTTCCATTGTGGAATGCCTTTATTACCATCCATTCATTTCTAGAACATACATACATATGTAAATGATATTTGACATTAAAAAATAGAACAGATGGCTTGTTTAGAGACATACAGGGCAATGTTCATCAGTATTACCTTCCTTTGGGCCTAATGGTATAGCTGAGTGCCAGAACCCTTGCCCACCTAGTAAAAAGTCCTGGGTTTGATCTGACACCACCAAAAAAAAAAATTTTTTTTCCCCTTTAAAACCACTTAAACTGCCAAGCATGATAGCTCATGCCTATAATCCCGGCACTGGGAAGCAGAGGTTAGGGAGACTGTAAAAGTTCAAACCAGCCTGATGTACACAGCAAGTTCCTGGACATCCACTACATAGGAAGGACCTATTTTAAAAAATAACAAAAAAATTGCTTAAACTAAACTCATTGAACACATACCTGGTTACACTTGGTAAGAAATAGTTTTCAGAAACAACAACACAAGTCCAAGGCCACTGCAGTTAGAACAGGACCACTGCAGCCCAGGCCGGTCCCTGGAAACAGGTCACTTACCTCGTGCTCTGAGAACAGTGCTTTCAGCTGCCCCTTGGACCAGTAATCCAGAGCATATGCCAGAAGTCGCATGGCGATTGTGTTGACTCTCAGGAAATTGCCGACAAATATGACCTGGTTAATGTTCTGAGCACAGAAAAGTAGCAGTGAGTTCACACTCTGATTTTTGTTTTCTCATAAAGCTACACCCATAGAGTTTTTCAGAGCAACTTGACTGGATCAAATTCAATTCAACTGGTTCATATCTAGTAAGATTTGATATTCAGACAATTATGGGCTCACCCAAACTTGACCCACGAAAAGATTATGAAAGGGAGTGTGTTAAATGTGATAAACAAGGAAAACTTAACAGTAAGCTTAAAAAAAAAATAGTAGAACCCCTGATGATTGATTTTTGTCCACCTGATTAGATTAAGGCACGTTAGGGCATTAGTGAGGCACAACTTCAGGTTTGTGAAGGCACTTACAGAAGTTTAAGTGTGTGGGGGACACTCTGAGGGACCAGCATTCCCTCTCCCCTCAGGCCTCGTCCATTCACTGGGATCAAGAGCCTCACATTCACACTGCCACAGTACAAGCATTTCCTGCGGTCATGCCTTCCCCACCATGAATTCAAGTAAAACTTTCTTCCCCTAAGTTGTTCTTGCTAGGAAGTTGGTTACAGCAACATGAAAAGAAATACAGAGGGCAGGGGAGATAGATAAGGTGCTGATTTTGCAAGCATGAGGGAGAACCTGAGTCAAATCCCAGCACTTAGAAAAAAGCCAGACTGGCTGCACATGCCTGTAATCACAGCACCAGGAATCCAAGAGAGGTGGGAATCTATTTCAAGGCGGTAAGATGTAGAAAAGGAAGACATGTGGAGTTGTGCTCGGGCCTCCATATACATGAGCATGGGTAAGTACATCTGCATATTCACATGTATAAGCAGAGAGAGATGGAGGCACAGAGGAGAAAAGAGGAAAAAACAAAGGAGGGAGGGAGAGGAGAAAGGAGGGATACCTTTCTTAAGAAAACAGAAAAGCAGCCGGGCGGTGCGCACGTCTTTAATCCCAGCACTCAGGAGGCAGAGGCAGGCAGATCTCTGTGAGTTCGAGGCCAGCCTGGTCTACAGAGCGAGTTCCAGGACAGGCTCCAAAGCTACAGAGAAACCCTGTCTCGAAAAACCAAAAAAAAAAAAAAAAAAAAAGAAAGAAAGAAACCAGAAAAGCAACACAGAAAAGTGGTACCAAGTGAAATGGTATGCTATAGTAAAAAATGCTTACCTCAAAGCCTAATGACATGGGTTCAATTCCCAGAATCTACACAAAGGTAGCCCAGATCCATTTCCACAAGCTGCCCTCTAACATCCACAAGCAGCCCATGATACATGGGCACTCCACCCCCCATACACAATAATAATTACATTTTTAAAGAAACTGGTACCAAGAAATGAGGCCATTATTATGATAGCGCCGACTGTGGTACACAAGCCTTCTAGACTGCAGGAGGGATGTGAAGATGTCTAGGACCTGAAGACGTGAAGATTTTTTACAGCAGATGTGAAAAATGGGCAGTTTGAAAGAAAGGAGCATGAATCCAGGTAAAATGACTCTATCTGTTAAAGAGACTATTTCCATTACAGAGAAACCAGGGATAGTACACCAAGACAACAGAAAGATACTCTGAGGTTAAGACCCCCACAAGAGTGCAAACTTACTTGAAAAAATTTCATTTAAAAGAAGACTGTCTGAACAAGTAATGACATCTTGCTCTAAAGGGGCTGCTCAGGACAGTACTTCCAAGGTTCAGCCACCCAGAGACTCAGAGACCTGTCACTATTAAAAATGAGGCACAGCTATATCTGGAGCTGAAGGCAGCAGTGATTCCACAGGGTACTGCACTGCAGGCATCACAAACTCAGAGCTGGGCTGGTAAAATGGTAAGGACACTTGCATGATAAGTTGAGTTTGATTCAACATGTTGGAAGGATAGAATCAATTCCCAAAATCTATCCTCTGATTTAACATAACCTTTGACATGCAAGCACAAACACACAGCCACTAAATAAATAATATGTGTTAAAAGATCCAAGAGCCATGAGGTCTCTGAAGTTTGAACCACAGTTCCAGAAAGCTAATGGGACCAAGTAATATGGGACAGGGTTGAATTCCCTACAAGGAGGTTCCCAGAGGCGACTATGTGAAACAGTGAAGTCCTTAAGTTGCAATGTAGACTCTAAAATACTGGAGATGCCAGGAACATGGGGTATTTGCCAAGGAAAACTGGAGATTCCATGTGAAGTCAGCTCAAGAGAGAAACTACAACTGCCACCAACAATAGCTGGAAGAGAACTATGAAAGCCTGCCCAAGTCTAAATGATGTCATCATGAGCCCCAAGTGATGGTCACGGAGCTGCGAGGGTTGACGTTTATCCTATTATTGTTACACAGTTCCTCCCTTACAGAATCGAAATGTTTACTCTGCCTCATCATACTGGAAGTTGTACTCTACATCTTGATTCGTATAGAATCTCACCAGTATGAGATTATGGTAAGTCTCAGAACCAACTTTGCTTTGCTTTGTTTCTAAGACAGATTCTCACTATGCAGCCTCAGCTAGTATGGAAATCACATCGTAGACCAGCCTGTCTAGGAATTCAGAGATCTGCCTAACTGTGCCACCTGAGTTCTGGGGTTAAAGGTATGGTTCTTCATGTCGCTTCAAAACCAAGCCGCCTTACTAAAGTAAATAATGCCTTACTAATGCAAACAACTCCAAGTAAGTGCAGTGGGTCATAAACAACAACAATTTAAAAAAAAAAAAAAAGACATGAGGTAGGTGGGGCGTTTGGGAGGAAAAGAGAGGAGTCCGGAGGAAGACGAGGTAAAATGTTAGATTTAAAGTGAGGTGTTTAGGTGACAAGTTGACAAGGAATAAGCTTGACATGGGCAATAACAATTGTCAGCATAGCTGGAGTAGGAAGCTTTAGTGAGACACACCTTTAGTCACGTCTGAGGGCATTTCCAGAGGGGTAATTAAGAAAAGACTCGTCTTGAGCATGAGCTACACCATTCTACTGAATGAAACTGAAATATCAGCTGAATCAGTCTTCACCTGTTTCCTGGCATATCCAGAGGTAAATGAGCAGCTCCACTCTACCACAAGTTCCTCCTTCCCTACCATAACAGACTATATATACCCTCAATGTGTGAGCCAACACAAATAAACTTTGCTCCTACATTACTGTTGTCAGCTCGAGGCAAAGAGAAGGTAACTTATTAAAAAGAGGGCTTGGCACAAAGAAGCAAATTATATGCAAGGTAGTGACAGCTAAAAACAATTCAACTTCAGCTATGAACTAAGGAAGCAGAATTTTGGGGCAGTTTAATAAAGTCTACCTAAAATTCCACCCTCAAATTCAGTAAAGTAGTCCAATCATCAATGCTAAAGATGCTCAAAATGGGTACACCCCTTTTTGTAAGAGTTTCAGCAATCTCTATCAGAATTCATTAAGTATAACCATAATGTAGGATGATCACAACGGTCACTCCCAAGTCAGCCCTGTATCATGAATAAAAGAGCCAAAGAACAAGTTCATACTTCAAAATACTTACCTCAGTCACCACTTCCAAGAAATCAAATGCCCAGCTCTATTTGAATAATTATGACAAAATAAGAACCTGATCAAATATATAGCTATGACCTAGGGAGGTAGCGTAGTCAGTAAAGTGTCTGCCATGCAAGTATGAGATGCTGAGTTCAATTCCCCAGAATCCACCTAAGAAAGCAGGGGCAGTGGCAAGTTTATAATTCCAGCACTTTGGAGGCAGAGACAGTCAGATCCCAGGGACTCACTGGCCAGCAACCCTAACCTAATCAAGTAACTAAGGAGACCCATGCACGATGGAGCACACCTTTAATCCCAGCACTAGGGAGGCAGAGACAGCCAGATCTCTAAGAGTTTGAGATCAGCTGATTTTGATAGCCAGTTTGAAAAAAAACCAAAAATCAAAAAACAAGATGGACAGAACCAGAGAACACCTTAGGCTGTCATCTGACCTTCACAATTGCACAAACACACACATGCACTCACACACACACAAGTCAGCCACAACTACACAAACATACACATGCACTTACGCACACACAATTCAGCCACAAACCACATATTTCAGGTTAAAAATATAATGTATGCACATCAACTAAAAAAAATTTAAACTAAGCACAGGTAAGAAAACATGCAATAAAGGGGAAAAATAATGTTACTCAAATGAATTACTTTTAAAACTCTGGTATATAGTTTCTTCTAAATTAAAAGTTAGGCAAATCCTTTGGGCTTTGAAGTCTCTTTTTAAGGTATATGTCTATATTATTTAAAGAATAATTTTAAACCAAAGTGTGTAAATAGGGACAAGCCATAAGGCTGCACCCACTGGATCCTAGATCTCTGTCCCTGAGGGCAGCCCATTCTTGGTTCTTTCATAGCCCTGTACAATGCTGCTTGACCTGAATGCTACAAGGCAGCACTGTAAAGAAGCTGAAAGCACGAAGATAGCTCTGCTGAGGTGGAGGGGACCAAGGTGGGCTTCCTCTGATCGCTCAGTCTTCTCCCAGCTTCAGTGGCTTCCTGTGAATTTCTTTCCACACCTCAACAGCACCCAAAAATACAGCATCTATATTCAGCATTGTTACCCATCATTCACCCCACTCCCCAGTTAATTCTGGCTTCCTTCCTGACCCCCTTCTAGTTTCTCCTCAAAAGAAGGCATTCACCTCCAGCAGGAGCAATGTTTATCTTCAGGAAGAGAAAAGGTGTGTGTATAGGGAGGGGGTGTCAATGAAGATGAATCTGTTCCTCAAAATAAAGTTCATATTTAACATCTACCCCATGTAACTACATTTGAGCACTACTGTAAGAAGACAAACCCATTTAGGAAAGTCATCATTTCCCCTTAGAGAAAAGAACAATCTCATGTCCCCTTACTTCGTTAAGGGCACACATTCTTGCTATGGAGCCAATGTTGTTGGTGATGGTGATCAAAGTTGCTCTGGCAAGGTCCTCCTTACTGGCAGCTTCTCTCTTCTCCTTGCTCATCATGTTTCCAAAACTGAGGTGGAGGGAAAAAAAAATCATTGGTGAAACAAAGGCAATACAGTCCAAGAGAACTTCAAAGTTACTTTACTATGATAAAATGACTTTATAATAAGCATTTCCATTTTTTATTACAGAATGATAGAAGCATCCACTGAAGAGAGCTCAGCTTCAAACAAATGTTCACAAAGCACTCTAAATGAGCAGGTAACTCGCCCTGTCTTCTACTAAAATTAAAATACCAGATAGTTCCCTATCCAAGTAGCATCCTGCAGATCCACTAGGAAGCAACACTGCCTGATCTGCCACCAGGGCCAGGAAGACATCTCTTATCAGCTGGACATCCCTATGCGCAACTGTTCCACTCAGATGGTCACAGTCACATCTATTATAGAAAACTCATTTTATCAGCATAGAGTACAAAACAGCTGAACTCCACAGTGAGCTACTAAAGTTCCAGGATGCTCTAGAAGTTAAATAAAAGACTTCCAAATTTATTGATCAGCAAAAGTGCTGCATTAGTAATTATGACCCAAACCCAAGAACAAGAAAGTAATCAAGACCAGTGATCAAATGCTGCAAACAAAACAGAATCTATAGCATTACTCAGTGCCTATTTCTCAGCAAATACCTGCACATGAATGCCTTTTCTATTATTAAAAACCAAGTGCTCTGCTGTGCATGGTAACTCGCACCTTTAATACCAACACTTAGAAAGCAGAGGTAAGTAGATCTCTAAGAGTCCAAGGCCAGTTAGGGCTACATAGTGAGACCTTATTACCTCAAAAACACACATGTACTTTAACACAAAAAAACAAAATTACATCCCCAAGAGGGCTAGAAAATGGCTTAGTGGTTAGGAGCACTGGCTGCTCTTCCAGAGAACCCCTTCAATTCCTAGAACCCACATGTCAGTTATAGCCATGTATAGGTCTATAATTTCAATCCCAGGGAAGACAATACCCTCTTCTGGCCTCTGTGGGCACCTGGCACACCCATGGTGTACAGACGTACACTCAGGCAAAATATTCATACACATAAAAGTAGTTATTTTAAAAAATTACATCAAACAAAATAAAATTAAGACAGTCCCCAAGCTGAGCAGGGTAGCACAGGCCAGCATCTCAGCACCTGAGAGATCACAGGAGACCTGGGCTACACAGTGAAATCCTGTCTCAAAAACAGAAAGAGGAAGAGTGAGCAAAGACTTCCATTTTTGAAGAATAGCAGAGAACTAAGTAGAAATATACTTAACAAAAGAAATATAATGCTTGTGTACTAAAATCTTCTGCAGTTGAAAGACAAAAACCATGTAAATAAATGGAAAGAAGCCCATCTTCCTGAACCAAAGACTTGACAGTGTTAAGTTGGTAATATTCAGGTCTACAGAGATAATAATAGCTAAGAGCACTTGCTCTTACAAAAACCCAGGTTCGATTCCAAGGACGCATACAGAGGTTCAACAGTCCACATTTTCAGATTGATTTCCTCTTCTGACCTCATGGCACCAAATAGACACTGGGTTCACATATATACATCCAAGGGAAACACACATATAAAATTTAAAAATAATAATTAAAAATAAAAGTTGGCAATACTCCTCGAGCTGGTCAATAGATTCAACATAGTCCCTATCAAAATTCCAGCTGTCTTCTTTATAGACATTGCCAAATTCATTTGACAATTCATACAGAAAGTCAAGAAATTCAAAATAATCTTGGAAAGAGGACTGTATCCTGTATGTTTACAACTCCCCCTTAAAACCTGAGTACCAGACTATAGTAAACAAGGGAATGTGGTGCTGTTCTAAAGACAAATATACAGAAGAAAATTAAGAATCCAGAAATAAGGAGTGGAATTGAGTGAGACTCCTAGGACAGCACAGCGAGAGCTGGAGGAAACAAGCTCCACCAGGAGCAGAAGCCAGAAGCAAATCCAGCCCTAGGAACCAACCCAGTCCTGGGACACTGCAGACCAGGATTGAGCCAATGACCTGACCCAGAGTCTGTGACCTCCACTGGAACAGGAGTGGGACTGAACCAGTTACCTAAGACACACAGAGAAAAAGCTCCACCAGGAGCAGAACCCAAGAAGCACTACCAGTCCCGAGTCACAAGTGGATCAGGACTGACCCAGCGACCAGACCCAGAGCCAACGATCTCCACCAGAACAGAATCCCAATTAGCCAACAGAATCTCAGACAGCCCAACCACACCCATTAGAGGAAAAGATGAGTAGAAAAGGTAAGATCACATGCTACACCGCAAGGAGGAACACAATACCAGTAAAACCTAAAGTCCATACAAAACTAAGACCTGAACAACCAAATATAGAAGAACCAGAAGAAAATAATAAAAAAAATAACCTCAAGACAATGTTTGAAAATTTTCAAAGATGAAATTAGAAATCACCTTAAAGAAATGGAGGAAAAAACAAACGAAAAATTGGAAGATATCAGAAAATCACTTAAAGAAAAGAAAAAAGAAAAAAAGAACTCAAACATATAACAGAAACCCTTCATTCAGGACTTGAAAAGTGATATGGAAAAAACAAAGAAAACACAAGCTGAAGGAATTATAGAAACAGAAATCATGAGGAAAAGAACAGGAACCACAACTGCAAGTACAAACAACAGAATACGAAAAATGGAAGAGAGAATCTCAGTGCTGAAGATAAAATAGAGGAAATAGACTCATCAATTAAAGAAAACATTAAATCTAACAAAACTTAACCCAAAATATCCATGAAATATGGGACAACATAAAAAGACCAAATCTTAGAATAATAGGTATAGTAGAAGTTCAACTCAAAGGCACAGAAAATTTA
>JAQHUG010000170.1:2828871-2845331 GCA_028555095.1 Dicrostonyx torquatus | reverse complement strand
AAAGAAAGCCAGCCTACAAATCATAATCCCAGAAAACTTAGACAACAATGAGGACACTAAGAGAGACTTACATAGACCTAATATACATGGGAAAGTATAAAAAGACATGATCTCCTGAGTAAACTGGGAGCATAGGGACATTGGGGGAGGGCTGACGGGGGGAGGGAGAGGCAGGGAGGGGAGCAGAAAAAAATGTAGAGCTCAATAAATATCAATAAAGAAAAAAAAAAGAATCCAGAAATAAAACGAAACATCTAGAGTCAACTATTATGACAAAGGGCTCCAAAGAATAGAGAAAGAACAGTCTTCAGAAGATGGATCAGCTAGAACAAGTGAAAAACACCATGCGAAAGCGACTATGGAGCTCTATTGTGTACCATACAGAAAAGCTAACATAGAATGGGTCACAGACATAAATGTCAAATCCCAAACTATAAAACTCTTGGAAGTTAATCTTCACATCTTGGATGGGGCAAATGTCACTAAAAGCACAAGAGATAAACACATAAATAAGAGCCTTCACCAAAATTGTAAATTTCTGGCGGGGTTTAATAACACTTACCTATAATCTCAGCACACAAGGGGCAAAGATAGAAGGAGAAACAAAAACCTGAGACCAGCCAGAGCCACACACTGAAACCCAGTCTCAAAAAGACCAAATGAGGCTACAGTTGTAGTCTCGATTACTTGCCTAGCACATATGGGACCCTATACATGATTTCTAGCACTAAATAATCTAGATGTAGTGACACGAACATGTAATCTCAGTACTCAAAAGGACTGAGACAAAAAGTCAGAATATAACAAGATCAAGGCCAGTCTGAGATACAGGAGAGCTTGCCCCACTACCCTACCCCTCCCAAATTAGAAATTTATGTACTGTAAATACCATCAAGGAATTTAAAAGAAAAAAAGGGGGGAGGGGAGTATATCAATTATGTGTATCATGCATATAATATATACATCATATATATATATAAAAGAACTTTTATCTACAACATGTAAAGAATTTTTTAAGCTCAGCCAGGCAGTAATAGCAAGCAGGTCTCTGTGACCCTGAAGTCAGCCCTGGGGCTGGGGGAGGGAGGGAGGGAGGGAAGGAGGAAATTAAATGTCCATACAAAGACAAGTACACAGGTCTTTAGCACTATTAATAACAGCAAGAAAAAAATGACAACACCTAATGTTTATTAACTAATAAATACATAAGATATGGTATATTCATATAACAGATCACTCAACAATAAAAAGAATTCTATAAACATTGCACTAAGTGACATGAAGCTGTTCATGACAGATCATACTATCTGATACCATATATATATATATAAAATATAGAGCAATCCACAGAGACAAAAAAAAAAAAAAAAAAAGCGGCCTTGGGAAGGGTGGAAGGGTAAAATGGAAAAGTGACAGCTAAGGACTGCAAGGTTTCTTTCTAAAATGATAAAAATGTTCTGAAATTGAATTATAGTAATAACTGCAAAATTCTATAAATACACAACAAACCAGTAATTACACATTTAAAAAAAAAAAAGGCTTGTGTATACCAGACTAGCCTCCAATTTACTATGAAGCAGAGAATGGTCTGAACTCCCGATCCTCCTGCCTCCATCCCAGGGCTGAGATTATAGGTATGTATCAAACCCAGTTAATACAGTGCTGGGATCATATACACTAGTACAGGGCTTCATATTAGTACATACTTTACTAACTGAACTACATCTTCAGCCCCAAATTAAATACTTTAAACAGATAACTTTATAAATTACATTTCAATGAAACTGCTTAAAAATAAAACATAGCCGGGTGGTGGTGGCGCACGCCTTTAATCCCAGCACTCGGGAGGCAGAGGCAGGCGGATCTCTGTGAGTTCAAGACCAGCGTGGTCTACAAGAGCTAGTTCCTGGACTAGTTTCAAAGCTAGAGAGAAACCCTGTCTCGAAAAAACAAAACAAAACAAAACAAAAAAACCATATACCTAACAGGATGTTACTCCTCTGTTTCTTACTATGTACATACTCCCTTACCTTGAAGCCACAGCCCAGCCTGGCAATCCAAACCTTTCATAATCTCCTCCATAAATGTCTCGAACTAATTTGTCCACTTTGGTGCTATCCCCACGAGACGCCATCTCAAGAGCTTCTTCAAAAGTGCTACAGCCAGTAAGAAGACAGCAGAGACCAAAGAAAGTTCCTCCTCCAAGACTATGATTAAAAGCAAACAATGTAGTATTTTTAAAACACAAAAATGGGATGTTAAGGCTTATGAACCCCAAAACAACATTCATGTATCAGTCTACTCTTGCCCCAGTTAAATCATGCATACCAGTAAGTTTTCAAGAAGATAAATACAAGTGCCTCATAAAGACAAAATGCATATATCCATGTGAGCCAACAAAGTAGAAACAGCCCATCTCCCTGTTTATGTTCCCAGTGTAGTCTACTCTTGCCAAGGATGAAAAGCCTTAGGCACATGGAAGTAAGGCCAACATACCCAGCGTCATGCTGGCACCTACTTTCTGTCTTCAAGTGCAGAATAACCTCTGAAGTCATTCATCTAGCATCTGCCACTAACCCACCAGACCCCTCTATTGAAACCTTTCTTCCCCAAACTACCTCATTAGTTGGCTAATACTCATTAGGTAAACTTAATCAAATCCTCAGTTCCTTTTTCCTCAAATAACCCTTGAACATTAACCAAAACATTCATTCTCTCATCTAATCCTCCCTTTTCAAATCATTTTTCTAGCTATCAGTACCTCATCTTCTAGATCCATACCGTTTTAGTTTTCTATTGCTGTGATAAGACACCATGACCCAAGACAACCTATATAGAAAAGAGGTTTTTTGGGGGCATACGGTTTCACTGTTAGAGTCCATGGCTATCATGGCAGAGAGCATGACAGCAGGCAGGCATGGCACTGGAGCACTAGCTGAAAGGTCACATCTTGAGACAACCATGAAACAGAGAAAGCTAAGAAAAAATACCTAGCTTTTTAAATCTTCAAGTCCACCCTCAGTAACACATCTCCTCCAACAAGGCCACACTTCCTAATCCTTCTCAAACATTCCCATCAATGGCGACCAAGTATTAAAACATGAGTCTATGGGGAGCCATCCTCAATCAAACTATCACACACACCATCCCATGAATATCAATATCCCTTATCCTATGGTCATCCCCTGGTCACCTTACACCATCCTGTGGTATAAGTGCATGTATGCATGTATATGTACAAAACCTAGAGGTTTCAAAGGAAGAACTTTCTTGCCTTCTCTTCCAAAAGTCTACCTGGTTAACTTCAGCTACTTTATATATGTACACCATAAACTACGGATGCAACGAGTCTTGTTGAGCCAACACTTAATGAAACAACAATAAAACCTAAGCAAAAGAGATGTAAAGAGCTCATGATATCAGAATATTTAAAGAAAAGCAATCAATGTTTCCTTGCAGTTTCAAAAATTTTAATCTTTCACAAAACTTTAATGGGTGCTATAGGTATGGTTCTATGATACTTGAGAACTCAGTAAATCTATATCAAATCAAGTATAAGCAATGACTTATATGAAAGATTTACCTGGTGCCTGTGACCCTCCTATAATTATCTTTGGAATACACTGCTAAGATGCTAACACCTGAGCCGATGTTCACCAGAAGCAAAGGGTATGGATTTTTCAAATCAAATGGTAACTTCTGACATTTTTCAGAATCAGCAGGATTTTCAAAATAATAGCACTGTGACCGTCCATTGAATCCAACTGAGTCAATGTACAAAATTCCTTTTATTAAGCAATCCAATTCATCCAATTTGTGAAGTTGAAGGTCACCTATCTGTAATAAAATAAGAATGTAATCAGATTTTCTAATAAGCCAACAATTTTTTCTGAACCAAAGTCTCACTGTAACCTAAGGTGGTCCCAAATACTCTTGTCCCCACTTGCTAAATGCTAGGACTACAGGTGTGAGCCACCACCTCTGGCAACCAACAGAAAAATTTTAAATTTCACCTAAAATTTAAAAAGACATAAAAAGGAACCATAAAAGCATGCCTGCCCATGGATGTGTGGCATTTATATGTGCTTTGTAGAGCAGATCTGGGGGAAGCAAGAGGATGGACTGCCAAGACAAACTGTGGTTCTCATAGACCCAAAGAGTCTCCATCCAAACCACTTCAACTGTGGGGCTGTGTGCCAAGTCACAAGACCAGCAGAACATAGGACTGCTGCAGAAATAGACAGTGAAACAGACGTAGTTGAGGCCATGGCTTATCAGAGTACCAAGTAACAATGACAAAATCCAGAAAGACTGACATGCTGGGATGGAAAAATAGCTTGGTAAAGTTTTGCATCTAAACATGAGGACCATTTCCATTTCCACACACTCAGAAAAAGCTAGGTGTGGTGACACACACTTATAATCCCAGTGCTGAGAAGGTATAGACAGGGGAATCCTTGGGGCTCTGGCCAGATGGCCTAATCTCATCAAGGAGCCCATGTGGACAGCTCCTTAAGATCAACACCAAGGTATACCTGGAGGTCAATATCAAATCTTTCATAATAGTTCTCCACTTCATCTTTTAAGTCAGTAGTTAAGAAGCTAGGACTGGTCAACTACCTAGACTGGCTGGCCAGCCATCTCTGTTCCCTACACTAAGGCCACCAGCACACCCTCAGCTTTCCAATGTGGGATTCAAACTAAAGGCCCTTATGCTTGAGCAGTAGGCACTTTACCCACAGGGCTACTTTCCCAACACCCTTCATTCCACATAGTTTTCAGCATAACATGGGAATATGAAAAGGAAGTCTAAGAACCTATTCTTTTTTTTAATTGTTTTTACTGAGCTGCATATTTTTCTCCACTCCCCTCCCCTTCTACCCTCTCCCACAGTCCCCATGATTCCAATTTACTCAGGAGATCTTGTCTTTCTCTACTTCCCATATACATTAGATCCATGTATGTCTCTCTTAGGGTCAGATTTGTGTCTAGGTTCCCTGGGACTATGAATTGTAGGCTGGTTTTCTTTGTTTTATGTCTAATGAGTAAGTACATATTATATTTGTCTTTTTGGGTCTGGGTTACCTCACTCAATACGATGTTTTCTAGATCCGTCCATTTGCTCACAAATTTCAAGATGTCTTTTTTCTGCTGTGTAGTATTCCATTGTGTAAATGTATCACATTTTCCTTATCCTTTCTTCAGTAGAGGGGCATTTAGGTTGTTTCCAGGTTCTGGCTATGACAAATAATGCTGCTATGAACACAGTTAAGCATATGTCCTTGTGGTATGATTGAACATCCCTTGGGTATATACCCAAAAGTGGTATTACTAGGTCTTGAGGTAGGTTGTTTTCTAATTTTCTGAGAAACCGCCATACTGATATCCAAATGGGCTGTACCAGCTTGCATTCCCACCAACAATGCAGAAGTGTTCTCTTTACTCCACATCCTCTCCAGCATAAGTTGTCATCAATGTTTTTGATCATGGCCATTCTTACAGGTGTAAGTTAGAATCTCAAGAGTTGTTTTGATTTTCATTTCTCTGATGGCTAAGGATGTTGAGCATTTCCTTAAGTGTCTTTCAGCCATTTTAGATTCCTCTGTTGAGAGTTCTCCCACTTAGATCTATAACCCATTTTGTTTTTTATTGGATTGTTCATTTGATGACCTATTTCTTGAGTTCTTTGTATATTATGGAGATCAGCCCTGTCCGATGTGGGTTGTTAAAGATCTTTTCTCATGTGTAGGCTGATGTTTTATCTGGTTGACCGTGTCCGTTGCTTTACAGAAGCTTCTAAGTCTCAGGGGCAGGGGGGTGGAATTCCCATTTATTGTTTCTCTCAGTGTCTGTGCTACTGGGGTTATATTTAGGAAGTTGTCTCCTGTGCAAATGCACTCAACTGTACTTCCCACTTTCTCTTCTAAGAGATTCAGTATGGTTGGTTTTATATTGAAGTCTTTAATCCACTTGGACTTGGGTTTTGTGTGTGGTGATAGGTATGGATCTATTTTAATTCTTCTACATGTTGATATCCAGTTATGCCAGTGTTGAATACACTTACTTTTTTCTGTTTTATATTTTTTGCTTCTTTTTCAAAAATCATGTGTTTGCAGGTATGTGGATTGATATCCAGCTCTTCAATTCAGCTACACTGGTCCTCCTGTCTGTTCTTATGCCAGTACCAAGCTGTTTTCAGTACTGTAGCTCTGTAGTAGAGTTTGAAGTCAGGGATTGTGATATCTCCAGAAGTTCCTTTATTGCACAGAATTGTTTTGGCTAACCTGGGTCTTTTGTTTTTCATATGAAGTTGAGTATTGTTCTTTCAGGTCTGTGAAGAATTTTGCTGGGATTTTGCTGGGCACTGCACTGAATCTGTAGATTGCTTTTGGTAAGATTGCCATTTTTACTATGTTAATTCTACCTACCCAAGAGCATGGGAGATCTTTCCATTTTCTGGTGTCTTCTTCAATTTCTTAAGTGTTCTCCAAACACTTAAAATTCTTGTCATACAGGTCTTCCACTTGTTTGGTTAGAGTTACTCCAAGATATTTTATGTTATTTGTGGCCCTTGTGAAGGGTGATGTTTCTCTGATTTCTTCCTCAGCCTGTTTATCATCTGTGTAAAGGAGGGCTACTGATTTTTTTCAGTCAATCTTGTATCCTGCTACATTATTGAAGGTGCTTATAAGTTGTGTAAGTTACTTGGTAGAATTTTTGGTGTCACTATGTAATCTATTATATCATCAGCAAATAGTGAGTTTGGTTTCTTTTCTGATTTGTATCCCCTTGATCTCCTTTTGTCTCAATGCTCTAGCTAGGACCTTAAGTACTATATTGAATAGATATGGAGGGAGTGAACAACCTTGCCTTCTGATTTCAGTGGAATCGCTTTGAGTTTCTCTCCATTTAGTTTGATGTTGGCTATTGGTTTGCTATATATTGCCTTTATTGTGTTTAGGAATGTTCCTTGTGTCCCTGCTATCTCAAAGACCTTTATCATGAGGAGATGTTGTATTTTGTCGATGGTGTTTTCCAGCATCTAATGAGATGATCATTGGGGTTTTTTTGGGGGGGGGGTTCCCCCCCAGTTTGTTTATACGGTAGATTATAATGACAGAGTTTCGCATGTTAAACCATCCCTGCATCTCTGGGATGAAGCCAACTTGATTATGGTCAATGATTTTTTTGATGTGTTCTTGGATTTGGTTTACCAGTATTTTATTGAGTATTTTTTGCATCAATGTCTAAGAACCTATTCTTAAGATAGTCCAGGCCGGGCAGTGGTGGCTCACGCCTTTAATTCCAGCACTGGGAAGGCAGAGGCAAGCGGATTCTGTGAGTCTGAAGCCAGCCTGGTCTACAAAGTGAGTTCCATAACAGCAAGGGCTTTTACATAGAGAAACCCTGTCTTGAAAAACAATTAACAAAAACCAACAAAAAAGTAAACAAACAAGATACATAGTCCAGTTTGCACTCTTCCCTTGAATCCTCACAGAAATGAGGCTGTTAATGGCCTGAATGATTTTCAAATATTTATTGCAATGGGGCCTCTACAGCATCTTGGAAACAGAAATCTTGTCCATGTACCTAACAGTTATGACCATCCACTGGGACTCTCACAAAGGAGTACTTGCGGGGCTGCTGGCTCAGCTGTTAAGAGCATTGCCTGCTCTTCCAAAGGTCCTGAGTTCAATTCCTAGCAACTACATGGTGGCTCACAACCATCTGTAATGAGGTCTGGTGTCCTCTTCTGGCCTTCAGGCATACACACAGACAGAATATTGTATACATAATAAAGAAATATTTTTTAAAAATTAAAAAAAAACCACAAAGGAGTACTTGCTATTCCATTCCTTACCTGAACTCATAGCTAGAAAAGAAACCACTGAAAACCAGTAAACAAGAAAAATCAAGGGAAGAGTATAAAACCTGCCAGACGTGGTGGCACACATGCCTTTAATCCCAGGACTTGGGAGACAGAGGCAGGCGGAACTCTCTGAGTTCAAGTCCAGCCTGGTCTACAGAACGAGTTCCAGGACAGGCTCCAAAGCTACATAGAGAAACCTTGTCTTGAAACAAAAACAACAAAAAAAGAGTATAAAACCTTATTAGCTACTGAATGTCATTTCTGCTAGGATTACAACAGCCAGTTGGGGGATAGGGGAAGAGAATCAGAAAAGAGCAAGGCCATAAAGTATGTAGTGGCACATAGGGGGAAAGAATGAGACATAAAAACAGTATAAACTCAGCCAGGTGGTGGTGGTGCATGCCTTTAATCCCAGCACTTGGGAGGCAGAGGCAGGTGGATCTCTGTGAGTTCAAGACCAGCCTGGTCTACAAGAGCTAGTTCCAGCGCAAGCTCCAAAGCCACAGAGAAACCCTGTCTCGAAATAAATAAATAAATAAATAAATAAATAAATAAAAGAGCAAAAACAGTATAAACTCAAGTTCCCTGGAAAAGCCAGGCACATGCTGGCGAGTCTGCATACCGACTAACTGGTTAGTTCTTAATTGTTCTTTAGTACTCTCAATAGCCATCACCAATTTTTATACTTAACATCTTTTTAGACTATCAGCTAAAATCTTTGGAATGTATTAGTAGACCACTAGCTTTTTTTGTTTGTTTGTTTGTTTGTTTTTCGAGACAGGGTTTCTCTGTAGTTTTCAGCCTGTCCTGGAACCAGCTCTTGTAGACCAGGCTGGCCTCGAACTCACAGAGATCCACCTGCCTCTGCCTCCCAAGTGCTGGGATTAAAGGCACGCACCACCACCGCCCGGCTAGACCACTAGCTTAAACCTAAGAAAGTCATTAGACAACATCTAAAACTTCTTAGCACCTGCCAACCTGATGTCTTCACCAATGTTTTTTGAAAGGCACTGCCTTACGGCTTCCTTTTGCTCTGTAACCTCTCCCATAAAAAAAGATGTCAGTCATGTTGTTCAGAGCAGTCCAAATTTTTGTTGCCAAGACTGACTACTTGTATTTGGTTCAGAATAAACTTAATTCCTATGAAGCAAGAGATACACTTTGTGTTGACAGAGTCAAAGGGGAAACCTCTGTCAAATATTCTCATTTGGTAGTATGAAAAGAGGTTAGTGAAGACATTTTAACTCAGTATGCACTGCCTCTGAAGGCTAGGGTCTTGAGCAATTCATTTGTTAGTACTCACACCTTCACCACATTGGCCCTCAAGAGATCTAGCCTCACTTACAGTGTTCACAAAAGGAAAGCAAAACCTAATGCTCAGTGCTATACTGGCCTTAAGAGTTTAGATATGGTTGAAAAACTTGGTTGGCAAGAACAGCACAGGCTGGGATTGTATTTGCCAAGTTTGTGCACAATAGCTCTGCTGTCAGTTCTAAAGAACTTTTTTTTTTTGAAACAGTACTTCTCTATGTAACATCTGATTAAAGGTGTGTGCTACCACTGCCTGGTACTTTAAAATTTTATGTGTATTAGGCTTTGCCTGCATGTATGTATACTATATGTATATACTAGGATCCCTTGAAACTGGAGTTACACACAGTACACAGTCATGAGTCACCATGTGGGTGCTAGGAATCAAACCTGGGTACTCCAGGGGAGCAGCCAGTGCTCTTAACCAATCAGTCATCTCTCCAGCACCCCCATACTCCCCAAAATACTTTTAACCAGACATGCTGGAAAATAACTGAGGTGGCAGAAGAGAAACTATGTGGTATACAAGGTTGGAAGTAGTTTTGTGGAGATCAGAAGGCAACCTGAGATGTTATTCTTCAGGTGATATCTACTTTTTTCTTGAGTCTTCACTAGCTTGGAGTTTTCCATGGAAGCTACCCAATGCGCCCCAGGGATCTACTTGTCTCTGCCTCCCTAGTGCTGGGACAATACCCAGTTTTATTGTTAGTTTATTTCCATGAGAGTCTATGTATCCTTGACTGATCTGAGGCTAACCTCAAACTCAGAAGAGATCCACTTGCCTCTGACTCATGAGTACTATTGAGACTAAAGGCGTAAACCACCTGAATTTTTATTTATGGCTTTGTGTATGCATTTCCAAGACCACAGGTGATAGATATCATATACCCTGACACCGAAAGTGCAGGCAGTTATGGGCTGTTTTGACATGGGTATGAGAACTGAACTTAGGTCCTTGTTGAGCTACCTCTCCAGCCTACATGCAGTCTTCTTATGTGGGTTCTAAAGAATGAACTCAGGTCCTCCAAACACTTTACTGACTGATCCATCTCCCTAGCACAGGACTAAATTTTTCATTTTTTTAAAACTCCTTAATAAAACGTAATGATGGTATTCCTCATAGACTCTTATTGTGCTTATCCCATAGTCAAAGTTTTCATACTAAAGAAATGATAAGCTGGGCGGTGGTGGCGCAAACCTTTAATCCCAGCACTCGGGAGGCAGAGGCAGGCAGATCTTTGTGAGTTCGAGGCCAGCCTGGTCTACAAGAGCTAGTTCCAGGACTGACTCCAAAGCTGCAGAGAAACCCTGTCTTGAAAAACCAAAAAAAAAAAAAAAAAAAAAAAAAGAAATGATAAAATGCTATGCTGATATACATCAACATATTTTAACCAGGAAAGAAGCACACTACCCAACAAGCACCAGAAGATCAACTACTGACTGTTACTAGTTTATATAATGTTCATTTCCCTCAAGAATATTCAAGCTCCATTATAAATGGAAGTGATTCTACCACTTGTAATTGGCATCATTTTAAACAATCAAATTTCCATAAATTGTATATAAGCTAAAATATGCATACTGTGAGAAAATCCTGCTCAAATTTGTATGATCCGCCTCCAGTGGCACAAAAGACAGTGTGGAGACTCGAGAAGTTTTTATCTTTGCCCATTTGAATAAAAGCAGGCATGTCATGAGTGGGAAAGCGTATAAAGTGCAGATTGCCTTTGCGTCCACACAGAGTCAGGTCCTTCAGCTCAAGGTGCACGTCCCGAATTCCTGTGGATCCATAAGCCACATTGGAGGTCAGGTACTTGCGAATGCTTTTCAGACTCTCCACTTCCTCCTCTTCTTCTTCAGCAGTGATGTCTTTAGGTTCGAAATAAACCAGCTTTACTAGGGTTCCACCAATATCCAAGCCAAACCATGGAAAATCTAAATGGAAAGAAAAAAAAATGTCAAAATACCTTTTTCTAAAAATAAAAGTTTACATTTACTTGACTAGCAACTTATTCCATAGGCTATGGTTTCTAAGGAATAAAATTCTAAACTAAATGGTTTGGGGAAAAGAAATGTGAATCAAAAATATCAAAGTATTAGGACAAACTAACATTTCTGTATGCTCAAACTATACTGTAAAATACTTAAAAGCTAACAAGTTTCAACCCTGAAAAACAAAGACTGAAACAAAATCTTCAGTCTTCCTCCAGTTCAAAGGAAGGAGCGCTGAGACCACAGAGCTCAGAAAGGTCCAGCCTGACCTAAGACTCTCCAGGGTCAATTCCTCTCAGTACTATTCTGGGCTAGTCGTATAGCTTACGGATAGAGTACTTAATCTACTATATATACATCAGGCCCTAGGTTCATTCTCTGGGAAGCCAAAAAAGGAAAACACCGGCAGCTTAAAAATAAAAGGTTTCAATGGACTGTAAGTCCAAGCTATCTGCTGCCAAAAACACTTTAAAAATTAAATAGGGGCAGAGAGTCATTTGGTGGCTCACAACCATATTTAACTACAGTTCCAGGGGATATGATATCCTCTTCTGGCCTCCAAAGGTTTTAGGCTGAATATAGATGTGTCTTCCCAACCCTAAATCTAGAAATGACTTAAGTTTATTAACATTCTCCCCTAAAATAACTCTGGAACACACACAAAAATCTAGTTAGTGTCTGTTCTGAACCAACAGGAACGCTAATAAAGCTCTGGAAACAGCTGTGAAGGTGGCAAGCACACAGGGTGCTCTACCTAAGCAGCAGATGGAGTGGCTGCCAAGGATGACACAGGAACAAGTTTCAGCAGTCATATTGATATGGGATATGGTCAGGAAACAGACTTGGAGCAACTCGACCAATTTCTCTCTACCAAAAGTACTTCTCACTCTCACAAAGGCAAATAATCTCTTCCCTGAGTACATGGATCAGAGACACAGAGTCAGGATGGCATCCATTTGGCTGCTGCCACACAAAGGAAGGACAGCCTCCACCCATCTCCCCACTATACCCCATCCCAGGAGACAATAAACAGAATCTACAGCCATTTACAGATCAACAGCAATTCTCACCTAAGGATAAATCACCAAAAGGGAACAAGTGCCACAAAATGAGAAAGTATCTGAAGAAAGAGTTGCAGGAATAATGAATAGTAAATGTCTTCAGATACATAATGTGATCCCATCTATGAAAAATTAGAAACTAAAAACTGCCAAAACTACAAGAATTAATGCATGATTTTCAAAAATAAACAGAATCAGATACTTATAAGTTTGTGATGAATAGGAGCTGGAGAGATGGCTCCAAGGAAAAGAACATATACTGCTCTTGCAAAGGACAAGAGTTCCGTTCCCAGCACTCCCTTCAGGTGGCTCATAACTGCATGTAACTCAGCTCCAGGAGATCCAGCACTCTTCTGGCCTCCTCTGGCATTTATACTCACATGCACATATTGACACACATATACACAATTTTAAAAAAAAATGAATCTTTTTTTTAAAAAAAAAAGATGAATATAGTTTGTTCCTAATCAGGGGGAAGTGCTTTCAATACTTTCCCTTGCAAAAAGAAAGCATAAACTTACCTATGAAACTCAAAAACAAGCTGAGTGAAAGAAGGCTTCCAGAAAAGGTTATAGTCTCTAGGAAGGACTTCAGTGGTACAGGCCAGTGGTGTGAGTCACAGAGCTATATACACTAAGCCACACAAACACACTTAGCAATAAAATGATAGTGCAGACACACTAAGTACCAGACAAAACAAAGAAACCCTCTCGTCTTGTCTCTCAAGAAATAGAGGTAGAATTCAAAGCCTTATCTTTCACAAGCTCTAGAAATTTCTCAGGACAGAGTGTAAACACTTGGGAAGACTTAAAAAAAAAATCCTACTGGAGTCCCAGCACAGGCAGATCTCTGTGAGTTCTAAGCCATCTAGTGCTCCATAGTGAGACCTTGTCTCAAAAAAATAAAGAAGTTGGGGGCAGGGGGGTGCACACCTTTAATCCCAGCATTTGGGAGGCAGAGATAAAAGTGTATTTCTCTGTGAGTTTGAGGTCAGCCTGATCCATAGAGTCCCAGTAGAGTCAAGGCTAACTGAGAAACCCTGTCTCAAAAAATAAAAATAAAATAATTAGAGAAATGTTTTTTAAATATTTATTTAATTTTATTTTATGTGCATTTGGTATGAAGGTGTCAGATTCCCTGGAACTGGAGTTACAGACAGTTGTGAGCTACTATGTAGGTGCTTGAAATTGAATCTGGGTCCTCTGGGAAAGCAGCCAATACTCTTAACCGCTGAGCCATCTCTCCAATCCCAAGCAAAGGAATCTTACTGAAATTTCAGAAAACCGTAAGAACCAAAGTTCCTAGGAATAAGCATAAATTATACAAAGGTAAGTAGTGCTCTTCATCAGTAACATGAGTATTAGAAGACAAAGGTACATAGGCTTCAAAGAAAGAAAGATTTAAAAGTGTTAGCTAGTCAACCAATTTCAAGCAGGAATTCAAAAGAAACTTCACACACAAGGACTGCTAGGCAAAGAAAGTCTCTGATTCATGTAAATGCACAGCAGCATAATTTTACATTTCCAAGAGCTGTAAGAAAGACTTTTACCCATTAGCAGAGAAATAAATACATGCTAACTTTAAGATCTAAAATACTTACACAATTTCAACAAAGGACATCAAGGAGGAAAGGAGTAGAAAGTGAACGCGGCACGTCTGTCATGTAGGGAAAGGAAAGAAAGAAAGACTGAGCAACTGGAGACAAGAACAGAAAAGGGACGCTTTAAAACATAACAAAACAAAACAAAAGATGCAGTGGTAGTGCACAGCTGTAATCCTAGTACTCAGGAGGCAAAGGCAGGGGGATTATTCTAAGTTCAAGACCAGAATGGTTATACGTCAAGCTCCAGGCCAGCTAGTACTTCATGAGACCCCATGTCAAAAAAATAAATAAATAAAAGCAGCTCCAGAAGAGAAAAGGAACATAAGATTTTCCAAATAACTAGATACAGGCAATAAATCTGTTTGGGGGTGGGGATAGCTAGGAGAACCAACCCAGGGTCTCACATACTTAGATATATCCCTAGCCCTAAAAGATTTTGCAGATTTTCACCAGAGAAAAATTACAGTTGAGTAGATATGCTAACTAACATTAATGATTTAAACATACAACGAATATGAGTCAAAACATCACACAGATCTCTGTAAACAGCAATATTTTTGCACGCAGATAAAACAAAGTTTAAGCTAGGTATGGTGGCACAAGCATGTAATTCTAGTGCTCAAGAGGCTGAAGCTGGAAAACAACTACTGCAGGTGGACTTTTCTTTCCTCATCGCCAGTTCCCAAATAACCAACACAGGTACTCAGTATTAATTATAAATGCCCATCTTAAACCAAAAAACAACTATTAATCTCAAAATATTTTACACTGGTATGGACTTTGGTTTATTGATACAAATTTTAAATTATTTTTACTATACTATATGCATGTTTCTACTCCTGTTTGGGTATTATGCTTATGTAACTCAAAGTATAATTAAGAAATACAGATTAATAGTCATCTATTACTGTCAAACTTATTATTAGGTTAGGTATGGTTTCAAGGTCATAAAGAGATAGATGATCTTCAAATACTTCAAAGACCTACAAAATATGGCATTTAATATGTTTAATAACCTAAGGCTTTTCTTTGCAGTGAGACATATCTGCTCCTGAAAGCACCAATCTACTTCAGAGAAGATAATGGGCATTGAAGAAACTCTGAATAGAGTTTACTTTCTTTATAGCAAAAGCTAGCCATTTGGAGGGGGGGGGAGAATCCTGTCATTGCCTCAACTGCTGACAATTTACTGTCTTAACTGACCAGAAAGACACAAAAAAGGCAACTGTCAAACTTTGTCAAGGCAAGATAGGACAGTCCTGCAAAATTCCCTGCTTCTCAAAAATGTCTGTCAGATATATAAGACCTTTTAGCCAAAGATGGATACCCCAACGTTACAGAAGAACCTAGGGTGACTGACTGTCCAGGTAGCAAGCAAGATGTCCCTGTAGTTAGGTAACAGTTCATCCTTCTGGGGTCTTTAATGGATTTGAAGACTAGATAGTCATAGTTGAAGTTTTCCTTAGTTATGATAGAAAGAATTATAAAAACTTTAGAGTCATAAAAATAAGATAACAGAATATTTTCTCTAAATTTGCCAAATATAAATGGGCTGGATATTATAACTGTAACTCTTACTTATTAACTGTTTTGTTACATATAATTTTACTATGTTAAGTTAAAACCTTCCTTTTTTAATTAGATAAAAAAGGAGAATTGCTGTGGAATAATCTCATTGGTTAATAAAGAATCGACTGGCCAGTAGCCAGGCAGGAAGTATAGGCAGTCAAACTGAGAACGTTGGGAGGAAGAAGGGTGGAGTCAGAAGAGTCATGAGGAGACAAAGAGGGAGCAAGACATGCTGGAGGACAGGTAAAGCCATGAGTCACATGGCAATACATAGATTCATAGAAATGGGTTAATTTAAGTTTTAAGAGATAGTTGGTAATAAGCCTGAGTTACTAGCTGAGCATTTGAGCCTCTGTGTTGGTTATCTGGGAACTGATGGGCGGGACAGAAACTGCCATCTACAGACTACAAGTCCAAAGACAGTCTGGGCTACATAGTGTAAGGCTATGTCATCAAATAAAAATATATGTATATAATGACATGTACAACTTCAAGTGCTAGGAAAATAAAGCAGACTAGACCTAGAGTAGGCAGAAGCAAGCCAGGCATGGTAATGCATGTCTGCAGTCTTAGAGGCTGAACAAGAGGAGTATTACCACAATATCCAGGGTAGCGAGGGCTATAAAGCACAACTGTCAGGGGGAGAAAAAACAAGAGTTGGAAAGCTGATTCAGTGGTTGGAGTAGAACCTAAATTAGTAGCCCAGCACTCAGGTAAGAAGGTGGTTGTTGCTGCACAGATGTCTATTCCCCTGTCACTGTGGAGGGTAGAAACAGGAGGATGTTGAGGCTTGCTGGCCACAAGCCTAGGTCCAAGTTCAGTGAGAAACCCTGTTTCAAAAAAAACAAAAAGCCGGGTGGTGGTGGCGCACGCCTTTAATCCTAGCACTCGGGAGGCAGAGGTAGGCGGATCTCTGTGAGTTCGAGGCCAGCCTGGTCTACAAGAGCTAGTTCCAGGACAGGATGCTCAATTGTGCTACAAGGACATGTGCTCAACTATGTTCATAGCAGCTTTGTTTGTCATAGCCAGAACCTGGAAACAACCTAAATGTCCC
>JAQHUG010000170.1:2807281-2821356 GCA_028555095.1 Dicrostonyx torquatus | reverse complement strand
GAATCCAGCTGGACCAAGACTGAATCAGTATATGACCTAACTGGACCCTATGAATGTGACTGCCAGTGGGGACTGACTAAGAAGCCAATGATAATGGCACCGGGACCTAGCTCTTCTGCATGTATTGGCTTTTTGGGAACTTACTCTATATGGATGCATATCTTCCTAGACCGAGATGGAGTGGGGAGGGCCTTGGGCTTCCCATAGGGCATGGTATCCTGCCCCATCTTAAGAAAGCAGGGGGAGGGTAGTGGGGTAGTAGGGGAGCGGGAGGGCTGGGAACAAGGGGAGTAAATGTAAATTTTTCTTTTAACAATAAAAATAAATAAAATCAATAAAATCAATAAATATCAATTTAAAAAAAAGAAAAAATCTTTATCACATGGATGGGGTGGGGGAGGTGAGCAGAGTAGACCTTTTGGTTTCCAAACAAACCTACAAACACTTAAAACACAACCAACTCCACTCAACCAACACCAATATTCCCCAAAAGTCAAGGAACCTCTTTTCTAAATTAGTATCAACAAGCTACAAAAAGCTTTGTTTTGTAGACTAGTAAAATTTAAGGATAAGGAGTCATCTTCAAAGAGCTTTTCCTCCACTACACCAAGGAGGACTCTGACCCATACTTCCTAAACACCTGTACACTTTTTTTTATATATATATATATATATATATATATATATAAAACACCAAAATGATGATGATGTTTTACTGTATGTCATTATATCTCAAACATTTTTTTCACCACTATACAAACAAGGATCAAACAAATTTTTAAAGTTTCACTAAGCCTACTTTTCCACCTGGAAACTGAAAGGGAAAGGTGGCTCAGTGAATAAAGACTTTTGCTCTGAAAGCACAAATCCCTAGATTGCACAAAAACAAAACAAAAACTCAGCATAGCCATAGCCATGCATGCATGTAACCTCAACATGGGGGGATGGAGACAGTGGGTCTCAAGAATTCAATGGCTAGCCATCTTTGCTGATAGGGTCAGCGTCCTGTTAGTAAGAGACCCTGACTCAAAGAATCACACAGCAATAGAAGACACCTTAAGTTCTTCTCAAAACCATGTGTACATTTAGATGGGCACATGCACCCCGAATTCTCACTTGCACACACCACACATACATACATTCTCTCTCACACAAAAACTGCTACCTCATTAGATAATAAGGCCTAAATAAAATACCTGGGACACAGTGTCTAACAAACACCTAAAAATTGGTAGCTGTAGCTATTATTAGTGTCTTGCTGCCATCATTTTTACCTATTTAAAGTAATTCTAAAATTGCCAAATATTTGCCAGGCAAGAACTCTGAGTTACTTGTTTACCACATATCTTTTTGTTTGTTTGTTTTTCAAGACAGGGTTTCTCAGTGTAGCTTTGGAGCCTGTTCTGGAACTCTGTAGACCAGGCTGACCTCAAACTTACAGAGATCTGCCTGCATCTGCCTCCTGAGTGCTGGGGTTAAAGGCATGCCCCACCAGCATCCATCTTTTTTTTTTTTTTGAGATAGAATCTTATATATCCCAGACGAGTCTTGAATTCACTCTGTAGCCAAAAATGACTTCAACTTCTTATCCTCCTTAGTGTTGGGATTATATACAGGGCCACCACACCTCGTTTATACAATATTAGAGATCAATCAGTGATTTCTGCATGCTAGGCAAGTACTCAACCAAATAGCTATGGCCCCAGCCTTCATAATTTATTTTCTTTTTCTTTTTTTCTTTTTTTTGGTTTTTCGAGAGGGTTTCTCTGTGGCTTTGGAGCCTGTCCTGGAACTAGCTCTTATAGACCAGGCTGGTCTCGAACTTACAGAGATCCGCCTGCCTCTGCCTCCCAAGTGCTGGGATTAAAGGCGTGCGCCACCACCGCCCAGCCATAATTTATTTTCTTTATTCTCTTGTGCCAACAGCATGTGTGTGGAGGTCACAGGACAACTTTTCAGGAGTCAGTTATCTTCTTCCACTTTACTGAGATAGGGACTCTGTTTTTGCTTCTAGCCAATTCTGCTGTCTTTGCCTCCCATCTAGCTGTAGAAAGGCTAGGATTACAGAGGGTGCTGGGTTCATGAATTTAACTATATCACTTCCAAAGAGTATCAAAACTGGGCTTGCTGACTGCTAATGTTCTTTCACAGAAGGAGGAGGTAGGAAGGGTCACTGGATCCTCACCTGAATATCCAACCACTAATCCCAGTCATCTGTATGCAAGGCTGCACTAACTGTACATGGTTCCTCGAGGAGGCACTAGTCTTCTAACTTCTGGGTCAGTAAGATGGCAGTAAGTAGTGGCACTTGCCACTAAACCTAACAACCTGAGTTCAATCCTTGGAACCCACAAAGTGGAAAGAGGAAACTAACTCCTGTAACTTTTCCTCTGACTTCCACACATGCACCAAAGCACATGTACCCATACACTTACAACATTAATATCATTTTTCCAGATTTTATTATTTCGTGTTTGAGTGCTTTGCTTGACCATATGTGTGTGCACTTCATGTGTGTCTGGTGCCTTGAGAGGTCCAAAGAAGGCAGATCCTCTGGGACTGGACTTACAGACAGTTGTAAGCCATATGTGGTGCTAGGAATCCAAACCAGATCCTCTGCAAAAGAAACAAATGCTCTTGACTGCTGAGCCAATGTTCCAGCCCAGTTTTATGTAAAAAATACTTTACATTTCTCACACATGCCCCTCATCTCCTTTCTAATTCAGAAGCCTAGGATGAAACCAGTCTGGAAACCACACTGCTCAAGCAACATGTGGAGTAGAGCAGTATTATAAACCATGAACAAAGATCACAAAACAAATTAGCTCCTACTAGTTCCAGCTGCCTTAGAAAAGTAGATAAGCTTGGCATAGTGGTCCACGCCTTTGATCCCAGCACTCAGGAGACAGAGGTAGGCAGGTATCTGTGACTTCAAAGCCTGGTCTACATAGCGAATTCCAGGACAGTCAGGGCTGTGTAGAGAGAACCTGCAGTAATATTTCATTTGTATTTTAATAAAGTTTGCCTGAAGATCAAAGAGTAATACAGCCACCCTAGTCAGTCTTACAGACCAGGCAATGGTGGCACACACCTTTAATCCCAGTAGTCACACTAGTTGCCATAGAAACTGGGCAATAGTGGTGTAAACCTTTAATCCAAGCCCTAGAGAAGACAGCTCTCAGACACAGTTTCATTCTGAAGATTCCTGGAGGCAGGATCACCAGTTTGTACTGAGGTAGAGGTTAAGAGCCAGAGGCTGGCTGTTTTGCTTTTCTGATCTTCAGGTTGACACCTAATATCTGTCTCTGGGTTTTTATTAATTATGCTATAAGACGCTGTCTTTTTAAAGAGAAAAAAGAAAAAAGATAGGAAGGGAAGGAGGGAGGGAGTGAGAGGAAGGAAGGAAGAGAAAGAAAGTATTAAGAACAAAATAAGGGTTTCTAACCTCAGATGACCTTCTCTCAATAAAGAATCATTCAGTTGTCAGAGGACTCTCTCAGAGCTACAGCTAAAGTACACTCTTGGAAGGGTTCAGCAGCCAACAAGTTGTGCTCTCCATGCAGCAGGGTATATCCCTGGGTAGTACAAGATCAAATGGATATAAGAACAGGCAATACCTTGTTTGAATCCTGGAGTGGTGGTCTTGCTTGTAATCTTAGCATTCAGGAAGCTGAGGTGGATGAATCATGAGTTCAAGGCCAGCCTGAGCTATACCTTAGACCTTATCTCCAACAATTTAAAAAAAAATTTTTTTTCAGCAGGTTCATTATCTGCAATAGTTCTTGATTTATCAGACAATCAGATAAAGCAAAGAAAAGGAATATGGCCAATATCAGACACCATATAAAAAAAAAAAACAAATAAATCAGAGGTTGGCAGAATAGAGGTTGGCTCAGCGGGTACAGACACCTGCTTCTAAACCTGACTACCTGAGTTCAATCCCCAGGATTCACCAAGTAGGAGAAAACCAATTTCCACAGGCTGTCCTGTGAACTCCCCATATATGCCCTTCACTCGCACACAAATACATACACACCAAAATAAATAATAAATATAAAAGTAAGTAAATAAATGCCTGTGGTTTGTTTAAACTTAAAAAAAAAAATAAGGGATGTCGCTCAGTGTGCAGAGTTCTTGACTACCATGCAGAAAGCTCTGGGTTCAAACCCCAGCACCAGATAAAGCAGACCTGGAAACTGAAGAGAAAAAAAAAAAAACTGTGATCCCAGCCTCCAAGAAGTAAAGATGACCAAGTCTAAGGTCATTCTCAGCTACACAGCTAAGAATTAGATTGGGAAACACGAAACACAGTCCCCCAAAACAAACAAACCCAACTGTTGTCTGCTTAGTGTCTTCAAAGAAGTTCTGAGACCACTTTAATATAGCATGCACAACCCAAATGTTTTTCAGAATTATCTTTAAAGTGCTTGGATCTGAATGACTTTTGTTTATAAGGCAACTTTTTTTTTTCCTTTCTAGGCAATGTCTATGTAACCCTGGCTGTGCTGGCAGTCACACTGAAGATCACGCTGGTCTTCCAACACAGGGATCCATCTGCCTCTACCTCCAAACTACTCAATCAAATGAAAAGCATGGGCCACCCACACCTGGTGAAGGCAGCTTCTTCAACACCTCTTCATATCTGTTTCGAGACAGGGCTTCTGTGTGTAGCTGTCCTGGAACTGATCTGCAGACCATACTAACCTAAAACTCACAGATCAGCCTGCCTCTGCCTCCCAAAGGCTAGGATTAAAGGTGTGAACTACCACCTCTCCAAATCTTATTCCAACCACTAAACTGGGCCCTGAAATCTGTTCTAACTCTATATCATTCATATATGAGAAAGTACAAATGCAAACTAAAGTTCATGTGTGTAGCTCCTCAGGTGCCTTCTACTTTTTGAGACAATGACTCTCATTGGCCTAAAACTCTGCCAAATAAGTTAGGCTTAACTAGCCAGTGAACTTCTAGGAATCTGCCTACATGGATGGCCATCACTGTATTACAGGCACGTGCCAGTGCATCCAGCTTTCTACCTGAGTTCTGATGATTTGAACTTGGGTCCTCATACTTCTGAAGCAAGCAATTTACTGACCAAGCCATCTTCCTAGTCCTGTAGGTCATTTTTATGTTCAGTACTTGGCAGTCACAATTTTTCCCCTCAAGACAGCCTTGAACACAAAAGATCATGTTTGTGTTTGGCCTAAAGCAATGAAAAACAACAACAACAAAACTAGTAAGACAAACAATTCAGTAAAAGAGTAGATACGAGCAGAAGCACAAAGGCTAAAATTCCTAAATTCCATTTCTATTCCACCAGAGTAGCCACTTGTCACTGGGCACCATTCCAGGGAAACAGACTACCACCACATACATACCTCACGGGTGCTCTGAAGGCTGAACTGATCCTAAATACTCCAGATACTGTGTCCAGTGGCCACAACCAACCATCTACATATGGCTAATTGTCACATTAAACCTCTAGAATTGACACTCATGTCAAATCATGTAGTACAAGCCCACAAAGAAATTGTTTTTGTATTGCTAAAAAATCCAGGAGCTTGGTGCACAGGCTGTAATCTCAGTACTTGGGAGGTGGACAAGAGGATCAGGAGTTCAAGGTCATCCTGGATTACGTGAGACTATCTCAAATGAACAAAGCTTGGGTGCTTGGACTGGGACTATCATAATATACCCAGTGACAGAACACGTACATACCAGCATTTACAAAGTCCTGTGCTCAAACCCACTATGGAAGAAAGATGATGAAGGCTTAAGAGGAGCATGGTAGTGGCACATCTGTAATCCCAGCACTAAGGTGGCTGAAGCAGGAGGACTGTCCTGAGTCCAACTTGGCTATACAGCAATTCTCCATCTTAAATTAAAAACAAACAGGGGCTGCAGAGATAGCTCAGCAGATGAGAGGAATGGCTGCTCTTCCAGAGGACCGGAGTTCAAATTCCAGCACCCATATGGCAGCTCACAACTCTATGCAACCCAGCTCCAAGTGACCTGAGACTCTCACACAGACATGCAAGCAAAACACCAATGCACATAAAATTTAAAAAAAAAAAAAAAAAGCCAAGTGCATCAGGGTCAGTGAGATGGTTCACTGAGTGACTCCCCCTGCCAACCCCAGAACTGGAGAAAGTTGTCCTTTCTCCCTCTCCCCCCCCATCTCTCTCTCTCTCACACACACACACACTCACCCATGCACTCGCCCACACACATTCACACAAGTAAATGTAATTTTAAAAATGTAAATTGGGCTGGAGAGATGGCTCAGCGGTTAAGAGCATTGCCTGCTCTTCCAAAGGTCCCGAGTTCAATTCCCAACAACCACATGGTGGCTCACACCATCTGTAATGAGGTCTGGGGCCCTCTTCTGGCCTGCAGGCATATACACAGACAGAATATTGTATACATAATAAATAAATAAATATTTTTTAAAAAGTAAATCAAGTAAGTGACTTTTTCTTTTAAGACAGGGTCTTTAAAACTCCTCTGCCTTCACCTCCCAAGCGGCTGGTTATTTTCAAATCTCTTGCAAAATAAAAATGACTATATATACACATATATATCAACTCCCCAAACTTTCCATGACAAAACAGCTACATTCAATCGCTGATTTAAAAAAAACAAAAAAAAACTGGGCAGTTGGACTGGACACAAACTACCTCAATATCCGGCCACTTTCCATAATTCACAGCCTGCATTAATCATTTACCGTCCTCATAGTAATCAGACAACCAAGTCTTTACCACATGTAAAACAGCTATGCTGTAAAGTTCCTATTACAGTATCAGGGCACCTGACACTTTAAACAACAGTAGTGGCTGCTAGACAACAGTCTTGAAGGGGAGAAAATACACAAGGCAACACACACACAAATTAGTAATAAAGTAAGAAACCGATTCTCTGGAAAGCGTAACTCGCTAGGCAAACTGAGCAGCAAGTCGACACCCATTCAAAGAAAAGGCCTTAGTGCACAGAACGCTACAGTTGAAACCGGAATTCCCGCGAACTGGAAGAAGGAAAATGGGGGAAACCTCCGGGTGCGAGATGACCTGAATTCTCTCGGAAGGAAAAGCAAGCAAGAGGCGTACCGACCCAGAGTCGAATTTTAGGCCCGTGGCGCTTCCAGGGGGAGCGGAAACAGTTAACCATTTTCTATTTTCTAGTGGGCTCGAAATCGCCAAATAAAAGGCTCGATTTGTGAACGCGATCGGGGATTCAAAGGGTCTGGGAGAGGAGGCGCCTACTCCAGACGAAAACCTAGGCATTCTCCGGAAAAGAACGGCCCAGGAGGCGGGAAGGGGGGAAGTGGCGGGCACCCGAAGCGCGGCCACGGCTCGCGCGCAACAACGACTGCCAGCCGGGGCACTTACGCGGCCGCCTCTTCCGGAGGCCTTCGCCGCGCGGGCGGACGACCGAGGCGGTGCCGCTGAGGGAGCCAGGCCGCTCCCGTCTCACGCCCTCCGCCGCTCCGGACCCCGGCGGCGCCGCGCTACTCGCCCGGTGCCTGAGCGGCTCCCGACTCCGCGCTTCTGCATCAGCGGACGCCGACTCGCCGGCTGCGGCTGAGGTGGCGGCAGCCCTGCCCCGGCGCTCCATAGGCGCGCTGAGCCGGCCCGCTCCCATCCGCAGCAGCCAACGCTGCCGTCCCAGCCAGGCCCCCAGCGCCGCCTCGCCGTCTTCGCGCAGCCCGCTGAGCGCAGGCGCACGCGGGCTGCCGCCTTTTCCGTTGCGCCAACGTGGAGCGTGCCAATCCGAGCTGACTTAAAGCGAGTGGCAGGGCTGTCATCCAATCGGCTCCCCGACTCGAGCCGAGGGGCACGCGCTGCCACCCAATGACAGGCATTCAAGGCAACTGAGCGGAGCAGGCAGGGAGCGATGGCGGCGGTCCACGGAGGACTTGAGCGAGGGGCGCCCCCTCTTGCGCAAACACGGGAAGAAGGGTTCCTCTTCGTAGAACTCTCCTGGGAAGTCGCCTAGTATCTCCGCGCTACTGGAAGCCGGCGCTCATCGCGCCTTCCTTCGGCCGGATAGAGCCCCCGAAGCCACTAGTAGCCAGTGTTAGAAGGAAGGACTTTGAGCCGCGTCTCACCTTAGCTTTTGTGTCTGGGTCTGTTTCTGTAGCTGCGGTAGGGGCCCAACAACCATCCGTACTGTACCAGGCACCATCTCTTTGTGTTTTGGCTACTGTCCTTCATTCCCGGTACCAGAAGGAAAGGAAAAAAAAAAAAAAGACTGGGGTTAGTCTCCATGACAACTGGCAGGAGGAGGTGGATTCTAAATCCTTCACTTACCTCCTGTCTGAAGGAGGCGGTGTGAAGGCCTGGAAGTTGGATTGGGATGTGTGTCTGCCTGCCTGTCTGTGTTTCTGTGGTCCATGGCGGTGGGAAGGCTTGAAAGTTGGGTTGTGGTATGTGTGTGCGTGTTTGTTTCTGAGCTTTTTGCATGCATGTATGTCTGTGACCCATGATAGTGTGAAGGCCTGGAAGTTGTGTGCGTGTGTTTGAGCTTTGTGCATGCATGTATGTCTGTGCTTCGTGTCTGTGCTCGCTGAGGGCAGAAAACACCATGGGATTCACCACAGGGTCCTAGGAACCTAACCCTGGCCTCTGCAAGAATAGCAAGCGCTCTTAATCACTAAACAATCGCTCCAGTCCCGTGGGTTGACTTTTTGCAGAAGCCCTTTCCCTTTTTATGTGATTTGTTGGAAAACAGAAAAGAATTTGGCAACTGGATTTGTTGGTGGTGGTGTTGTCTTTTCTAACAGCAGAGGTTCCCCCATATAACAGGCTCTTCCCAACATCCCCCACTACCAAAGGTTGCCCTGACTCCGGAAGCATTCATACGCAGCTATACCCCTAAGACATCCCTCATTTGAAGTGACGGGGCTTTCCCACAATTTCCTAAGTACCTTTTCTGAGAGGCAGTAGTGTCCCCCGAGTGACAGCCCTCTTAGCTCCGCTTACTCCATCATCAATAGTACCAGGCTGAGCTTCTTTTGAGTCTGTGGAATAGTCCCATGTTCACTACAAACTAGTGCCCCACAATGTAGGACTAACTCTGGAAACCCTATTTCCTAACTTGAGTTTTCAGCTCCTGCAGGAAAACACCCCATACAGATCTAACAAGAATCAAGAATACCCACAAGCAGAGCTGAAGAGAGCAATCAACAGTTACGCGCAGAGGACCAGGATTTGATTCCCAGCACCCACAAGGCACTCACAACCTTCAGTAACTAACTCCAGGGGATTTGGCTCTCCTGGAGTACCAGGCACCTACATGCTGCCCAGTCACCCTGTCTGTCCCATATGTAGCCACTATGCCAACCCAAAGCACTAGGCTAGGGCCTGAGAAGAGCTGCTTCTACACTTTAGGAATTACCACTAAAATCTTAAGGCATCATTGGAATTCTGAATTACGTGCAACCAATATAGATGAGACAAAATAAGAAGCATCCAAGCCATGCTACTGAACATAGATAGCATCCCCCCTTCCTCCTCTGGGCTGATCATCCTGCAGTGTTCATTGGATCTACAAGCCCAAAGTGCTTGTAATCACAGAGGAAACTGCATTCTTGCTTCCAGTGTTGTGTGCAGATCATTTGCCTCCAGTGCCTCCCACCATCTATGGCAACTGAACACACCTCCCCACTTGCTGGTAAGGTCAAGGCCTTCTTAGCTAATCCACCTACATTTGTGGGCCATTGCCCCCGTGGCAACAGCTACCACTACTGCTCCTGCTTCTGCATCCTCAATCAAAACTGAAGCCAAGGGAGAGTCAGGGGAATCAGGCAGGGATGTAGGGCTTTTGACGAATTGCAAAAGTCAGTTTTATTTGTTCAGTATGGAAATCAAGGCTTAAATTTGAGTGATGCGGCAATTATCTAGAAACACAAATTTTAAAAATGACGGAGAACTGGGGATATAAATCAGCTAGAGAGTGCTTTCTTAGTGTGAAGCTTTGGATTTAGGCTCCCATCAGGGAAGAGAAGATAAACCATTCTCTACCTTTGTAATTAAAATAAGCCGCATAAGAGGGTGGGTGGCGCAAGCCTTTAATCCCAGCACTTGGGAGGCAGAGGCAGGCAGATCTCTGTGAGTTCAAGGCCATCCTGGTCTACAAGAGCTAGTTCCAGGACAGGCTCCAAAGCTACAGAGAAATCCTGTTTCGGGAAAGAAAATAAAAAGGCACAGATTGGAATCAAGCAAGGTAGTCCATGCCTATAATTCCAGCATTCAGGAGGCTTCCAAGTTCAAGGCTACCTTGGGCTATATAGGAATACTCTTGTCTCAAGAAGAAAATGGACAGCACAGATTGAAATTTCAATAAATTAGTGAAAACCCCTAGCTTTTTGAAACAGCATTTTTTTAACTACATGATTCTGGTGGTCTCAAAATAACGAGGTAAGAAAATAAGGACTTAGATAGCCTTAGGGTTTTTTAAAGATACAGTTGGACCAGAGAGATGGCTCAGTGGTTAAGAGCATTTGTTGATCTTTCAGAGCAACAGGGTTCAGTTTCTAGCACCTACGTGGTATCTCACAACCATCCAGAGGAATTAGACTTCTGCACTCTTCTGACCTCTGCAGGCATCAGGCACACCCATGGTACACAGACAGACATGCAGGCAAACACTCATACACATAAAATTAGAATAAAGAAGTACTATCAATGAAAACAGGCTGGATTATCATGCCTGGCTATCATGGGATGGCAAGGTAGTACTGGTAATTATCAGGAAGCTTCAGCTCACAATGTGGTCCTGTCTAAGGTTGCTGAAGTGTCCTCACAACATAGCAGCTGGCTTCTCCAGAGCCGGTGTTCTATGAGAAAATAGGCAGAGGTAACAATGCTTTTATGACATAGGCTGGGAGGTCATATTCCATTATCTATGCAATATTCTGTTACTAAACAGGCCAAATATATTCAATATGGATTGGTATCACACCAAACTATCAGGAGAGAGAAAACTCTTAGAAGCAACTGAGAGCTCACAGTCTGCCCTGGGCTCCCAATGAGTCCAACCTCATTTCTCTTCTAAGTGATGAGACAAACCTGAGTTTCCATGCAGCTAAATTACAGTGTCATCGTAGAGTAAAAGATGTTATTGTCTTAATTACTGTTGTTAGAACCAAAATAGTGTCATCCAAAACAGGAGTTCTGGGATAGTGTCCTAAACAGAAGGCCCTTGGTTTGGGTGAACAGAAGCCTAAAGACCATTATCTTCATGGAACTAACTAAAAGCCCAAATAAACCCTTCTCTCCAGAAGTTTCCTTGAAACTTCTGTTTTATCAAAGCAATGGAAAAGTAATACAGGGTTGCTCATCATTTCTAGGCCCTTCTATAGATAGAATATATGTAGTGTAGTGTGTATAAGCATGTGGGGGTGGGGGAGAAGAGGCTGAAGAAGAACTTGGATATCTTCCCTGAACTGAGCGCCACATCTTTCATTGTTTGAGACCCAGTCTCTCACTGAACCTGAGGCTCACTGATTCAGCTTGGCTGGCCGGCCAGTGGACTTCAGAGAGCCACCTGTCTCCACCTCATCCTCAAGGCAGGGGCTACAGACAAAGCACCGTGTCCTGGTTTTTCTGTGTGTTCTAAGGAGATAAGCTCAGGTCCTTATGCCTTCATGGCAGGTACTTTACTGACTAGGCCATCTTGCAAGCCTCAAATTCCATTTTTTAATAGAAAAACACTTGATGAACTTATGGTAATATTTCCCCATTAATTTTTATAGTTGCTGACATTCGATATATCTGACATATTTCTCTTATCCCACCCTAAACTTCAAGTTCTAACAACATTGGCATGTAACTGGCTTATCAATAAAAAGGTAGTGGTTTTGGAATTAAAATGTTAATTTTATTTGCAGTTCTTCATGTCCTTAGGACATACCACAGAGAAGATTGTTATATTTGAAAGTCACTTGAATTAATTCCTCTTCATGGAGGTCAGCAATCAACACAATTGTTTTTCATTTCAACTCAATTCAATTTGATAAGGATTTAATGTTAAAATTTAGTTCTGGGTTGGGAACTGGAGAGATGGCTCACTGGTTAAGAGTATTGCCTGCTCTTCCAAAGGTCCTGAGTTCAATTCCCGGGAACCACATGGTGGCTCACAACCATCTGTAATGAGATCTGGTGCCCTCTTCTATCATGTGGGCATACATGGAGGCAGAATGTTGTATACATAATAAATAAATATTTTTTAAAAAAATTTAGTTCTGGGAGGGGCTGGAGAGATGGCTCAGTGGTTAAGAGCACTGACTGCTCTTCCAGAGGTCCCAAGTTCAATTCCCAGCACTCACATGGCAGCTCACAACTGTCTGTAATTCCAGTTCCAGGGGACCTGACACCTATGGCAAATTACCAATGCACATAAAATAAATAAATAGATAAATAAAAAGAAACTACCTCAATAGTAAAAATTTGAATAAAAAAAACCAAACAAATAAAATTTAGTTCTGGGAATACAACTAAGTTGGAAGAGTGCTTGCCTAGCATGCCTAAAACTCTGGGTTTGATCCCCAGCACCACATACATCAGGCACGGTGGAGCACATCTGTAATCCCAGTACTTGAGAGAGGCAAGAGGCTCAGATGTTCAGTGTCATCCTTTGCTGTATGGTGAGTTCAAGGCCAGCCTGGTATACATGAGCTCCTATTTCAATAAATAAATAGATAAATAAAAGTAAACAATATTTAAATTTAATTTTATAATTCTGTAGACATGGTTTCCAGCATAAAATCAATATCTAAATGTTATATTCAGAGAAGCTGTTTCCAAACTCCCTTCTTTTCTCTCTTTATAGAAAATTACTGTGGTTAGGATGTGGTTTGTTCCCTCCAAAGATTCCTGTATTAGAAGTGTGGCCCCTAGAGTGACAGTATTAGGAGACTGAGACCTTTAGCAGATGGAGTCAAGCTGAGATTATAAGTGGATCCCTTTCCCCATCCTCATCTCTGCCATTCTATCTTGCCATGTGATGATGGCTCTTTTCTTGCTCCTACCATTGTTTGACACAAATTGATGCAGCCAAGGGACCCAGCTAACCTGTACCTGAACAGAAAAACTATGAGGTACTAATTGTGGTGGGTGGTTTCTTTTTCTTGTGTGTGTGTGGGGGGGAAATTGGCATAATTTCCAATGGTTTAGTACTTACAGGTACATCTCTACTATAGTTTGAATAAGCATCCTGCCGTGGGAATTCATTCTGCCAATAGATTTGGAGTACTGGTCTTAGGGCATGACTTCTTGTCTGTGGACATGATCTCTTATTTTGTGTGTCTGTGTGTTTATTTTTTTTAAGTTTCATTTTACATTCCAATTACAGTTCTTCTCCTACCCCTCCTCCTGCCCCCCCCGCCCACTCCCCATCCACTCCTCCCAACAAGTAAGGGCTCCCATGAGGAGTCAACAAAGTCTGCCACATTAAGTTGGGGCAGGACCAAGACCCTACCCCTGCACTAAGGCTGAGCATGGCATCCCACCATAGGAAATGAGCTCCAATAAGCTAGCTTATGGACCAGGGATAGGTTTTGGTCCTACTGCCAGGTGTCTCACAGATAGTCCAAGCTTCACTACTGTCTCCAACACATGGAGAGCCCAGTTTGGTCCCATGGAAGCTAGCTATCAGTCTGGAGTGTAACATGAGGGGTCTGCTCGTTGGGGTTTCTGTCCCACCCAGTACCCCACAGCTGGCAAGCCCCAAAGAAAATCACACAGAGGGTCTACATTAAGTTATACACTGATTGGCCCATTAGCTCAGGCTTCTTACTAGCTATTATAACTTATATTAACCCATCAGTACCTTTTCTCAGCTGGGCAGCTTACATTGTTGCCTCCTTGGTGGTCTGCGCAGGAATGCCACAGAAGCTTCCTGCTTCCCAGACTTTCTCCTTGCCCTGCCTCTACTTCCTGTCTGGTTGACCCGCCCACACTTCCTACCTGGCCAATCAGCATTTATTTAAAACATGATTGACTGAACAGACAAGTCTCCTGCACCACTGGAGTTCATGAGTTTCCATGAACTGGGTTCAGTTGTCTCTGTAGATTT
>JAQHUG010000170.1:2788376-2800797 GCA_028555095.1 Dicrostonyx torquatus | reverse complement strand
CATAGACCTAATATACATGGGAAAGTATAAAAAGACAAGATCTCCTGAGTAAATTGGGAGCACAGGGACATTGGGGGAGGGTGGAAGGGGGGAGGGGAGAGGCAGGGAGGGGAGCAAAAAAAAATGTAGAGCCCAATAAATATCAATAAAGGAAAAATAATTTAAAAAAATTTCTTGCTTCGTGGAAAAGTCTTCTGGATATTATGGGCCTGTAGGTTGAAGATGGATGCTCCAATGATACAAAAGAACTTTAGGTGACTGTCTGGGCAGCGAGATATCTCTGCCAATTCTAGAGTTCTGGAAGTTGTTTACAATGCACTTCCTGTTTACTTAGGTAAGACTATATTTTTTCTGGAGTCTTTGATGGAGTTAAAAAATAGTTCTTTCTCTCGGAATCATCATGGCGGATGGGACCCTGTACACATATCCTAAAAACTGGAGAGCCTTCAAGACCCTCATTGCTGTTCAGTACAGTGGGGCTCAGATGTGCATGCTCTCCACACCACCCCACTTCCACTTTGGCCAAACCAACTGCACCCCCGAATTTCTCAGAAAATTTCCTGCTGGCAAGGTTCCAGCATTTGACGGTAATGATGGATTTGAGAGCAATGCCATCGCCTATTATGTAAGCAACGAGGATCTGCGGGGAAGTACTCCAGAGGCAGCAGCTCAGGTGGGTGAGCTTTGCTGACAGAGATATCGTTCCTCCAGCCAGCACCTGGGTGTTCCCCCATCTTGGGCATCATGCACCATAACAAACAGGCCACTGAAAATGCAAAAGAGGAGGTGGGGCGAATCCTGGGGCTGCTGGACACTCATTTGAAGACAAGGACTTTTTTGGTGGATGAGCGAGTGACTCTGGCTGATATCATAGTTGTCTGTACCCTTCTGTGGCTCTACAAGCAGGTCTTAGAGCCTTCCTTTTGCCAGGCCTTCCCCAATACCAGCCGATGGTTCCTCACCTGCATTAACCAGCCCCAGTTCAGGGCTGTCTTGGGGGAGGTGAAGCTGTGTGAGAAGATGGCCCAGTGTGAAGCTAAGAAGTTTGCATAGAGTCAACCTAAAAAAGATAGTCCAAAGAAAGAAAAGGGTTCATGAGAAGAGAAACAGAAGCCCCAGGCTAAACAGAAAGAGGAAAAAAAAAGGCAGCTGCCCCAGCTCCTGAGGAGGAGATGGTTGAGTATGAGCAGGCACTGGCTGCTGAGCCCAAGGCCAAGAACCCCTTTGCTCTCTTTATAAAAATCAAGGTGAAGTCTTAAAAATTATCACATGCTTGTGGCGGTAAGAAAACAATGTCCATTTCCATACCATGGCCCTGAGCAGTGCTTAGAGGTCATCAGGGTACCTCTCTATTACAGTCACTGTTGGTGAAAATGAAACCAATAAAAAATTGTTGTGCCGGGCGGTGGTGGCGCACGCCTTTAATCCCAGCACTCGGGAGGCAGAGGCAGGCGGATCTCTGTGAGTTCGAGACCAGCCTGGTCTACAAGAGCTAGTTCCAGGACAGGCTCCAAAGCCACAGAGAAACCCTGTCTCGAAAAACCAAAAAAAAAAAAAATTGTAATAATATATATTACCCTTGTATTATGTCATTACTGTGGAAGTAGCTCTGAACTTGGGCAAGGACCCCTTTGCCCAAGAGTACCTTTGTGTTGGATGAGTTTAAGTGTAAGTACTCCAATGAGGACACCCTCTTCATGGCGCTGCCATATTTTCGAAAGCACTTTGATAAGGATGGCTGGTCCCTGTGGTATGCTGAATATCGCACCCAGACCTTTATGAGTTGTAACCTCATCACTGGAATGTTCCAGCGATTGGACAAACTGAGGAAGAATGCCTTTGCTAGTGTCATCCTCTTTGGAACCAACAACAGCAGCTCCATTTCTGGTGTTTGGGTCTTCCGAGGCTAAGAGCTTGCCTTTCTGCTAAGTCCAGATTGGCAGGTGGACTATGAGTCATATACATGGCGGAAACTGGATCCTGGTAGCGACGAGACCCAGACCTTGGTTTGTGAGTACTTTTCCTGGGAGGGGGACTTCCAGCATGTGGGCAAAGCCATCAACCAAAGCAAGATCTTCAAGTGAACATGTCTTGCTGTCGCCTAGCTGCCTGCACCTACCCTTCAGGAGAGATGGGGGTCATTAAAGAAAACTGAACATTGAAAAAAATAGCTATAATTATGCACCACATGGGGCTTGGTGGCAGCTAGCTGGAGCTGCAGGCAGGGAGAGTAGTGCTCAAATGCACCACGTGGCTGCCACGGGGGTCCCAAAAAGGGGATATACTGGTCTTCATGCCCCTGCGTTGGGTGCCAGAAGTTACTGGAAAAGGGGTTGAGGACAGGAGTCAAAGAACCCAAGCTAACTCCAAAATATTTCAATTATATTTCTTTATTATAAGGGCAAACTCACAGAACAGGAACGAGAAGTCACATTATAGGGTGCTATAAGAGATACATCTAATTTCAGCGGGATAAAGGGCATCCACTCTCAATCATTGTTCTTTGCCTTTATTTAAAACAAACAAACAAAAAGGTTCTTCAGAAACACAGTCTCAGTCCCCACCTAGGATTCAGTAAGTTAGAACCTGGACTTGCATTTCTATTGAAACTTGACAAACTCAGAGTTTTACATGTGTTCACATATTATCCATATGGTTATGTCTAGTTGTTGTTGTTTTAATCTGTATGCTTTTTGTTTAGTTTTTGGTCAACTTGACACAAGCTTCATTTATCTGGGAAGAAGAGCCTCGATTAAGAAAATGCCTCTAGCCGGGCGGTGGTGGTGCATGCCTTTAATCCCAGCACTCAGGAGGCAGAGCCAGGCGGATCTCTGTGAGTTTGAGACCAGCCTGGGCTACAAGAGCTTCTTCCAGGACAGGCTCCAAAGCTACAGAGAAACCCTGTCTCAAAAAACAAAAAACAACAAAAAAGAAAATGCCTTTATGCCTCTACCAGATGGCCTGTCTGTGGGGCATTTTCTTGATTAGTGATTGATGCAGGAGGGCTCAATCCACTGGGGGTGGTGCCAACTCTGACTAGGTGGTCCTGGGTGGTATAAGAAAGCTGGATGAGGGTCTAGAGAGATGATTCAGTGGTTAAGAGCACTTGCTACTCCTTCAGGGGACCCAGGTTCACTTCTAGCACTTATGTTGGATGGATCACAACCATATATAACATCAATTCCCAGGAAATCTGATGTGTCCAAGGACACCTGCACTCGTGCACATACCCACATGCACCAACATGCCTTACATAACTAAAAGCAATGAAAATATTTTAAAAACCAACAGAAGTTAAAAAAAGAAAGCTGGCTGAGAAAGACAGAAGGAACAAGTCAGCTTCTTCATGGCTTCTGTCCATGTTCCTGTCTGAGTTCCCTGACTTCCCTCAGTGATGGAGTGGGACCTCAAAGTTGTAAGAAGAAATAAACCTTTTCCTCCCAGGCTTACTTTGGATTATGATCTTTTATCACAGCAATAGGACAAAATAAAACAATACTTTTTGCTGGAAATTGTGGCGCACACCTTTAATCACAGTACTCAGGAGGCAAAGGCACAAGAACCTTTATGATTCTGAAGCGATTCTGGTCTACACAGCGAGTTCCAGGACAGCTAAAGCTACACAAAGAAACCCTGTCTTGAAAAAACTAACTAAATAAATAAATAAATAAAATTATTTTAAAGGGACTAGCAGTAAAGAAGCTAAAATTTCACGGGAGAAAACTGACTGCCCTGGGCTATATGGCAACAAAGAGCTTCACTAAACCAGCCTAGGATGCAGGTGACAGCCCAGCCTGCCACACCCTCTAAGATCCAGGAACTTTGAGTAGAATATCCCAACCCCATAAAGCAGATTAGAGTGCAAAGGGGAAGAGGGTGTAATTAAGTCTGGCTTACAGGATAAGAACCCCGAGCAGTGAAGAACTGCTGAGCTCTAGCCTGACTGTCCTGTTCCACTTACAGAAACAATATCCCTAAGTATCAAAAACAACACACCCTGCTCCCAGCCAAACCACAAAAACAACCCCTATACCTTTCTGGGGTGTGTGTGTGTGTGTGTGTGTGTGTGTGTGTCTGTGTGTGTGTGTGTGTGCGCGCGCGCGTGCGCGCGCGCGCGTATTTACATATGTACATATGTCCACCAGCTCCTCTAAATGCACTCAACCTTCACCCCATAGAAAGCTTGGGGCCCCTCACTGTTACAATAAAGCACTCTCAGCCTGTTGAGAACAAGTCTGTCTGCTTCTCTGCCTCACTTTTATTACACTAATTACTTCTGATAGAGAAAAAAAAAACCTTTTTCACACTGGGGATCAAACACAGAGCTAGATAAGCATTCTACCAACTGTATGAAACTTCTCCTGGGGAAACACAACATGTGTCTACTCACCCCAGTTAGGAAAACCCATGAGAGAATGAAGTTCAACTTGGTGAACCAATGAGTTCTTATTGAAATCACCTATAGGAACATGGATAGAATTACTTACAGATCAGAGATGGCTAAAATGCAGGAGCATCGTTGCGAAGCCCACCTCGACACTGATGATGACTCTCAAAAGCTGCATCCCTGAGTACACATGCGGCAGATCAGTAGATCCGAGAGGCTCCTCTTGTATACTCAGAGGGCCTCAGTCTCGGCCCCAGGGTTGTTTACTGCTTCCATAAGCTTGGAGCTGAGCCATACGGAACCTTATGAAATCCAACTTTCTAGGACAAGTAAAATTTGTTTACTTCCTGAGTCTCAGGAAATGTCCCTTTCTTCCAGAGGGAAATGGTTCAGTTCTGGGGAAATTGCCATACTACAACACTAAGTTATATCAACAGCCAGCCCAGGTTTTCTATTTTGCTGTGTTCTGGTTTTTTTGTTTTTTTGTTTGTTTGTTTGCTTGTTTGTTTGGTGGTGGGGTTGTTATTCACTATAACTTTAAAAAACAAACAAACAAAAACAAAAACAAAACCTCAAGCTAGTCATTGTTATGGCTCATGCCTACAATCTAACACGGAGTAGTCAAGGCAGGAAAATTACTGCATGTTCAAGGTTAGCCTATGATATGTGATGAGTTCTAGGCCAGCCTTAGCTACAGAGTGAGACCCAGTTGAAAAAGAGAAGGGCTGGAGAGGGTTTTTAGATTTCTGAGGCAGCTTAAAGAGATGGAGGGCAGAAAAATAGAGGAGTCTGACCTTCAACAGATAGGCAGGACAGCCAGCCAGAGAGCAGACTCTCAACTGAAGGAAACTGAGCAGTCTGTCAGAGAAAAAAAGATGACTTGAGCCTTTACAGGGGCTGGAGGTGGGGGAAGGTAGTGACTGTAACACCTTAGCCTTCCGGAGTTGCCTGCCCAAGGCAGGACAGGCTATCTCAGCAGATTACCAAGCAAGATGCAGCAAGATTTTAAAGAGGAAACACTCCACCATTCCAAACCCTAAAGAAGTGGGAAGTGTAGATTCTTTCTTAGCTGATTGCTGTTAAGGAGGGCTGTGGTCAGAGGGGTTTATTTCCAGGTTGTTGTAGAGGAGGTCATCTGTCACTTAGCTATAAGCAGATGATTTGGCTGGAGTGAAACTGAGAGCTAGTCCAGGGAGTTAGAGGCTTGGGGAGGAGTAGAAGTGAGAGAGACAGAGTGAGACGGTGAAAGGAAGGGGGTTTGGAGTTGATTTAGGCTGACAGTGACTAGTTCCATTGCCAAGAGTGCTGCACCAAACTGATCCAGCAGCAGCAGCAGCAGCAGGGAGCTACAAAACACTGAAGCGGGTGGAGAACTAATGTAAAGAATTCTCTCTGGCCTGGGTGAAAGGCATGGAGGTCCCTCATAGCCAGACTTTCTCCATAGCATCTAAAAGTTCCTTTTGCAGATGTATCAGTAACAACCAGAGCAAATGTAGCTGTTGTAGGGTGAGAGTCATTGGGAGAGTTTATGTGGAACATTTTGTTTGGGTATAGGAGAAGTTCAGAAAATAAAACATTTAAAAGACAGGGTGAAAACATAATTATGGAGATAATAAAGGGAAAGTGATCAAGGGGAGGAGCCAGAGTGGAGGGTTACCAAAAGCCAGTACATAGAAAGAGGCTTCTGGTTGAATTTTTGTCTGGTCCCTGTGTGATCTGGACCAGTAGGCCATTCTTCAGTGACAGGCTCCTGATGAGGAGATGCCAGGGGATGAGAATGATAGAGAAGATGAAAACTGAAGTCGGGAGGTCTTTTTTGAGGGTGGAGTGTTTGAGACAGGATTTCTCTGTGGAGCCCTTGCTGTCCTAGAACTCTCTCTATAGACCAGGCTATCCTCAAACTCAGAGATCCACCTGCCTCTGCCTCCTGAGTACAAAACAGTCATCACTGTGCCTTGTTCACAAACCTTTTCTTATACCAAGCAAGTTTATTATTAAGTAGACCAGCTGGGTATGGTGATGCACGCCTTTTGATCCCAGCACTTGGGAGGCAGAGGCAGGCAGATCTCTTGTGAGTTTAAGGTCATCCTGGTCTACATTGTGAGTTCCAGGAAAAAAGGAAAAGAGAAAAGGAAGTACAGCATCTCCTATACTGTTTCAGGGGCCAAGGTCAGCAGAGAGCTAAGTCAGACAATGTTGGCAAAGAGAACACAGGATACTTCAGACACAGCTGCCTTAGGACTGAAAAGACAGCCCAGGGGGAGGAGTCCAGAAACACCAATCTTAATTCTTCCAAGGCACAGACTCCAGACTGGCCTTGCCAAATCCATTCCTGGACACAGACATAGAACTAAAGTTCCCTTTGTCCTTACATCAGAACCTCTGAGACAGTCTTGGGTTGGCCTGGCTCTGCACACCTCTGTCCTTAGACCCTATCTTAGTTAGGGTTTCTATCGCTGTGAAAAGACACCATGATCATGGCAACTCTTATAAAGAATATATTTAATTGGGAGGCTTACAATTACAGAGGTTTAGTCCATTATCATCATGGTGGGCCATGGTAGCATGCAGGTAGACATGGTGCTAGAGAAGGAGCTGAGAGTTCTATCTACATCTTGATCTGCAGGCAATAGGAACTGCTGAAACACTGGGTATGACCTGAGCATATATGAGACCTCAAAGCCCACCCCCATAGTGACACACTTTCTCTAAAAAGGCCACACCTACTCCAACAAAGTTACACTACTAATAGTGCCACTCCCATGAGCTTATGGGGGCCAATTACATTCAAACTACCAAGACCCCCCATCTCAAACCAGTTAGGATTTATTTATTGGTGCAGACATAGCATCATTCCTGGAGGAGGGCACAGATCGCATCCTTAGCAGTAGTAACATCTGGTCATGGACTATGGCAAACTGTCAGAGAATCCAGATGGTCCTGAAGGGTGTTAAATTGATCTAAGTTTTGTGTTGTTTTGTTTTTAGTACTGGTGAGACAGAAAGGTTAACTGATGCAAAAAAGGCTTCGACCCAGCAGTTTCAATTCTGAGTCTCAAAAACAATGCCCAGAGGGGTGAAGAGTGATTGAGGTAGATGGCCCATGGCCCATTAGTCCCACTTTCTGAGTTCACCCAAATTGTTTACAGGGGTTTAGGAGCCCCTGATCTCTCTTTAACTGCTTCAAGCTGCTGTCAAAGAGCTTCAGAGGAGGGTCCATCCAAGGGACTACAATAAAACATAACAGATACAAAGATCCAGAACGTAAGTCAGGAGGCAATAACTGTTCAACCTTGTGGAGAACATTAAGAGGCAATTACTGAGGAAAGAAATTTTACAGGATTAACAGTGTATAAAGTTAAAGAGTTAATATACGGTTGCAATTGTAAAACTGGCTGGACCATGTCCCAGAGTTCTGTAGGAGGATGATGTAACTATAATTAGTCATTTGCTTACATCAGACTCCTGCATAAGGAACAAGCACCTGGAAGCTTTGTAAACCGTGCAGTGTTGGTGCACAACTTTAATCCCAGCACTCAGGAGGCAGAGGCAGGCGGATCTCTGTGAGTTCCTAACCGGCAACAGACATCTGATACAAAATCCTGGCGGTGAACATTCTGGGAACCTGCGCAGAAATAAATGCAATCAATGCAGAGCTAGAGTTGTCAGCTCCCAACCTCCAACCAACCACTTCACATCTTATGATCAGGACCAAGAGAAAAAGTCAAATATGTTCCCCAACCAGTCGTAAGATGTCACTTCTGTATTCCCCATACCAACCTCCCAGGACAGGACCTTAATCTCCCTCCCACTAATGGCCTGCTTTTGAGTCCCTGCCAAATACAGAGTTGGTCTTATTTAGGTTTCTATTACTATGATTTAAAAATAATGAACAAAGCAACATGGGGAGGAAAGGGTTTATTTCACTTTAAAGCCTGTGGTCCATCATCCAGAGAAGTCACGGTAGGAACTTGAACAGGGAAGGAACCTGGAGGCACAAACTGATACAAGCTGATAGAAGAGTATGCTGCTTCCTGGCTTGCTTCCCACATCTTACTCAGCCATTCACACTGAGCTGGGCTCCTACACTGATCACGAATTAAGCAAATGCACCACAGGCTAATCTGGTGGAGGCATTTTCTCAACTGAGGTTCCCTCTTCCCAAATGACTCCAGTTTGTGTCAAGTTGATTTAAAACTAGCCAGCATAGTAACTATCTCTCAGGCTCTGACTAAATGACTTCTCTGTTTTCATTTGATCTTTACTTTCATGGCAGGGGCTTGAACACAAATAAGACAATCTTATAAAATCAACACACCAATAAGAAAATAGACCAGCACCGAGATGTCCCTTCTCAGCTCTGTCCTTCCTAGGCTCACCATGCTGACACTGGCCCCAGAGGTTAACTTTGCTTGTTTCTGTACTTGGTAACCGATAGATCCTACTCTTTTGTGTGTACTGACTTGCTCAACATCACATCTGGGAGATTCATGTACAAGTGCTATATGCACACCACTGTGCATGGTGATTTCTTTCATATTCATTGCTAAATATTAATGTGACAGTTAATGTTCTCATAGCAGTGACAAAATATTTATCTAAACAACTCACAGAGAGAAATTACTTACTTCAACTCAATTTCAGAGATGTCAGTCCACAATCCTGGCCGCCAATGATTCCCAGATGCATTGAAGCAATGTACTGGCTGGATTAGTTTTATGTCAGCTTGACACAAGCTATAGTAATCAGAGAGAAGGAAGCTTAAATTGAGAAAATCCTGCTGTAAGAACAGGCTCCGAAAGAAAAGCCTGTGGAGTATTTTCTTAATTAGGGATTGATGGGGAAGGCCCAGCCCATTGTGGGTTAGTGGTCTTGGATTCTACAAGAAAGCAGGCTCGCCAAGGTGTGGTGGTGCATGCCTTTAATCCCAGCTCTCAGGAGACAGAGGCAGATGGATCTCTGTGAGTTTGAGGCCAGCCTGATCTACAGAATGAGTTCCAAGACAGCTAGGGTTGTTACACAGAGAAACCCTGTCTTGAAAAAATAAAAACAAACCCAAACAAACAAAAAAACAATAATATGAAAGCTTACTGCCCTGTGATTCCCAACTAGCAGAATACATCTATTCTGTTTTCCTAACCTTACCCCTTGAACATGACACAAGGTTATTAACTCCTTTAATAAATAACCAATGCGGGGGCTGGAGAGATGGCTCAGCAGTTAAGAGCATTGCCTGCTCTTCCAAAGGTCCTGAGTTCAATTCCTGGCAACCACATGCTGGCTTACAACCATCTGTAATGAGGTCTGGTGCCCTCTTCTGGCCTGCATTCATACACACAGACAGAATATTGTATACATAATAAATAAATAAATAAAATAAAAATAACCAATGCCTGCCAAATCGATGGACTTCCTAAGGACTAGAGTTATAGGTTTGTATCTCCTACCCCATGACACCCAGCCTGATGGTTCTGATTTTGGGCATATACACAGAGATTATAGTCACATGTTTATGTCATCCCTGAGACTATATTAATTATAGACTGTTACTTTACTATTAGAGCAGATATTAGATCTTGACATATTGGGCAGGAATGTTTTAGTGTGAAAATATCCCTTTGAATGTGGTCCTGGGTCCAGATAGACATCAGGTCAACTGAAGTTCACTGACATAAGGAACATTCATATCTGGGCTTCAGGGATCATTGTCCCCTCTGATCTTTCCTCCTGCCATCTTACAAGCCAGCTATAAATTGAGCCCATAAAGGTATAAATTGTGTCTCTTTCACAAGGTCAACATGAGGATTAAATGACCTAATATATGTTAAGTGTTGGGCATAGAGCCTGGAACGTGAACAGGATACAGGGCAAATGGGGCCCTTACCATATTGCTGCTGTTGTTAGTAGCAGAAACAGTGGCTAATTCTTTAGCGACCACATTTAACAGGTCCTATAGCCATTGTAGCCTTGGGCTAAAGAGATACAAGCAGAAAACTGAGCACAGTAGAGCATATGACTATCATTTATGGAAAGAAACAAATTCTGACACAGACACATTATACCAAGAAGCCTCCATCTATTTCCTTTAGATGAGGGCGTCTTAGCCATCAGCTTTATAATAATACATCTATGGAAAATATGGACCTTGGGGGCTGAGTGATTCTATTCCTAGGAGGTACAAGGAGTCATGTTACTGAATTTGAATTTCTGCCTGCTAGTAAAGGTTGCTGAGCCTGAGCTGGCATGATAAGACACAGGTCCCTGATATAATGGAGCATACCCATGATGGGTGTCTCTTTTATCTCTAACAGTCTCATAATGAGGGCATCTAGCAAGGGGAAGGAAGTGAAGGGGTGGCACTGTACTGAATTCATCACAACAGGGCCTATTGGGACTTGCTGGGGATAGAGCAATATAGTTCTTGAGCTTTGGGGAATCTTTTCTTTTTTAGATTTATTTATTTATTGTGTGTATAATATTCTGCTTATATGTGTGCCTACATGCCAGAAGAGGGCAACAGATCTCATTCTAGATGGTTGTGAGCCACCATGTGGTTCCTGGGAATTGAACTCAGGACCTCTGGAAGAGCAACCAGTGCTCTTAACCACTGAGACTGAGCCATCTCTCCAGCCCTGTCTGTTTTTTGTTTGTTTGTTTGTTTGTTTGTTTTAAGTTTTTCGAGACAGGGTTTCTCTGTAGCTTTGGCACCTGTTCTGGAACTAGTTCTTGTAGACCAGGATGGTCTTGAACTCACAGAGATCCATCTGCCTCTGCCTCCCGAGTGCTGGGATTAAAGGCGTGCACCACTACTGCCCAGCACTTTGGGGAATTCTTCATCAGAGAAAGAAGATGGTCAGGGCTGGCTCTTTTGCAGGTGTATCTGTGCATGGATGGTTAGGAAGCATGGGGTCCTCCAGCCAACAGTGACCATCAGGATGCTTGGGAAGCACTGGTTCCTCCAACCAACAGTAACCATCAGGATGCTTGTGAAGCATGGGGTCCTCCAGCCAACAGTGACCATCAGGATGCTTGTGAAGCATGGGGTCCTCCAGCCAACAGTGACCATCAGGATGCTTGNGCTTGTGAAGCATGGGGTCCTCCAGCCAACAGTGACCATCAGGATGCTTGTGAAGCATGGGGTCCTCCAGCCAACAGTGACCATCAGGATGCTTGGGAAGCATGGGTTCCTCCAGCCAACAGTGATCATCCTAAAGGAAACTGTTTTCTGATATCCATGTGTACACAGACACCTGTGGGTACAGATGCTTGGGTTCTTGATCATCTTGTCCAGATCATGGCTATGACAGTAACCTGGCCCAACCCTCCCTTCTACACAGCTATGAATCTTACTGCAGCTGAAAGCAACAAACACAGGACTCCTGACATCTGACACAAAGCCTTCCTCTTCCTGAAGCTGACATCTGACGCCTCCGAGTTGATACCAGCTGAGATGATGTCATTAAATGCAGGCCTAGTCATCAAAACAGGCAAAGTGCAGGGAAGGCCTTTGACACTTCCTACACATCCTTGACCTAAGAGATGCCTAGTGACCCGTTACTGCGCTTGAGATCTCACCATTTGGGACACTCTGTAGGGCTATGTATTGTATTATTGAGATACCTCTTGTTAAAGCTACCCTGGAATGGCTACACTAAAGCTAGTGCCCCACACGACCATGGGAATGTCACCTGGAAGAGGGTAGGGAAAAGGTGAGCCAGGCAGTGGTGGTGCACACCTTTAATCTCAGCACTTGGGAGGTAGAGGCAGGATCTCTGTTCAAAGCCAGAGTAAGTTCCAGGAAAGGCAGGACTATACAGTGAAACCCTGTCTCAAAAAACAAACAAAAAAAATTGAAAAAAAATAAACAAAGGTGATAAAAAGCAGTGCAGTGTGGGAGGGTCCACCTGTATTTCTGTGTTTTGATTGGTTAAATAAAGGGCTGCCTGGCTTATAGTTAGGCCAACCCTTAGGTGGGTGGAGTAGACAGAACGGAAGTTCTGGGAGGAGAAGAAGGAAGAAGCAGAAGCCCCAAGCC
>JAQHUG010000170.1:2746834-2785498 GCA_028555095.1 Dicrostonyx torquatus | reverse complement strand
ACAACACGCACCCCTCTCCCCCCTAATTACAACAGTGCAGACTTGGGATAAATTACATCTAGATTCATGGCACAGGCTGAAGTGCACCTTGAAATTCAGAGAGTATAGGTCATTAGTACATTTTCCCCCTAGGGCATGCAGGGAAGACTGTGACAGCAACTCCCATCCCTGATGCCTCTAAGCTTTCTGTTCACAACAGAGCCTAGAGATGAAACTAGATCCATGCCAAACCCTTGCCCAGCAAAGGGCACCTTAACAGAACCCATGAGGATACCCTCAATACATCTTACTGGATTTCTTTTCTTTCTCTGGAGGTCGGGTCTCACTGTGTAGCTCTGGCTGTCCTGGAACTCTCTCTGTAGACCAGGCTGGCTTCAAACTCACAGAGATCCACCTGCCTCAGCCTCCTGAGTGATGGGATTAAAGGTGTGCGCTACCAAAATCAGCCTAAGCTTTGTTGTATGTCTGATGTAGATGTAACTAAATGCCCTGCCCATGGAGGAGGAAAGAATATGCAGCACTTATCTCTAACTGTGCAGTCAAAAGCCCTAGCACCTTTTCACTTAAAAGCGATAACATGCATCCAACCCCTAAAAAATACAGAACTCACAAGATTTGCACAGATAAACTTTTTTAATTTATCTTGATAAAATTAGAACATATTAGCACATATGTATGCATATTCGCCCCATTTCACACATGGGAAAAGTAAGGCATAGAGGTTTATACCTTGTCAGAGATCTCAGAGCCAGAGAGACACAGAAGCACTATGTAGGCCAAAGCTGTCCTCTTAAAGACAAAGACTGTGCCATTACAAACCTGAACTCTGCCTCTCAAGCTCACCTTAGTTCGACCAGGCTGGGCAGAAGGGTAAGTAGTTGGTGGTCATACCCTCTGGGATAGGCACTATGTAAATATCTATATCCTCCAGTCTCAGAAGAGCCCAGTAAAAGCAAGAGCTGTTCACTGTCTACCCTGGGAAAAAGACTAGAGAAGCAAAACATTGGCTAGAGGAGGGCTCCCAGGGTCATCCTCAGGCCTGGTAGCTGCTTCTGGCTTTCCTGAAGTCCATAGGGAACCTCCTGACCTTCCCTTAGGGTAGCCTGCCTGTGGAGGGGGTACACAGAGACAGAGGATTCAAAGCTCCCTAGAGACCAGCCACTCTGCTACTCCCAGGCTCTAGTGCCAAGGCCTTTAGGCCAGACTGCTGGTGGAAGGCACAAGATGTTACGGGAGCTCTCACCAATACACCTGTGCTTTTGTTTCAAGGAACCTGGGCAGGATGAGGGGCACTGTCAACAGAGAGTGACACCTCCTGCTCTTCAGGCTTGGGCCAAGAGGGATGAGGCTGATGGGGACACCTGCTTAGAAGCACATAGCATGAAATCCTAAACTGCCATATGGGCCAGGTCAGAAGTAGTGGAGCTAACCCAGTGCCTCAAACACCTAAAGACCAAAAGATGGCATGAACTAGGATGGAAAGAATGTCTCTCCCCTACCCACAGAGGATGGATAACTTGAAGGAATCACCATCTCTAGGTTCCCCTAACTCAGCCTCCACCAGCCCGAGCCTAGAGAACATGCCTGACGGAACTGAGCAAGTGAGTAACACACAGCTGAGGCTTCACTGGGCCAGACGCCTACTACGGTACAGCATCACTGCCAGGAACGCAGCCAAGAGTGCACTGGTTGCCCCAAGCCACTTAGCCCAGGATACTGAACTGACACAATGCTCTTCTTTCTCTTCTGGGGGCTCCTGAGTGGCTAGTAGCCCAGGGCTTCCTTCCAGGAGGTTAGCACTGGGGCTCTCATCTACCTGGATCCTAAAGGATGAATATTCATTCTCCTCTGGGCCATGATTAGGTCCTGAGCCGAAGGAGCTGCTAGAGCTGATGGCAAGGTCCATAGAACAGCCTGAGAATGGCTCATCCACCTGGGACACCAGCACACCTGGTTTGCTCATCTCAGTCGTGGAGTGAAAGCTCCTGAAACTGCCATCTGGTCCGGGCAGGTTGCCTCTACTGGTGACTGTGGTTGCTGGAGGCTCTAGGGTCTCCTGGAAACACAAGGAGAGTGTTGGAAGGAGTTCAGGTGACAGGAAGACAAGCTAAGTTGTGTGGCCATCCCATAATAGGTAAAATCACCCTCTCTTGGGGAGTCAACACATCAATGATACACACATAGCTGGAAAGGAAGTGACTAAGACCCTGCATAACCCTTCCAGGGCAGCCCTCTCCCACTCACTGAGCTGCTGTGAGCATCCCTGCTAGGGAGCCCTTGCTGGGGTGTGACCCATCTTGCAGTATTTGGGCCTGAGAGCCACAAGGCAGCCACAAGATCCAAAGGTTTGTTACCTTGGTTCCTTCAGATAAACAGCTTGTAAGGCCTTGGGGAAAGTGGCTATATGGGTCACTGGGTTGGAGTAGCTGTGCTCCAAGATAGAGGCTTGAGACCACTGTCCAATGAAGAACAGGTACATGAGCCACCAAGTTCATTCCTCACTACTTCATTTACAAAGTGGTACTGCTCAAAGTCTCAAATGAGTTAATATACATGTCAATGTGGGTGGTCTCATGCCCCACCCTGCTGAAGGTCCATGATAAGACGTTCTCATGACTATCATTCCTCCTGGAAAACAAGGGTTAAGGGCTGGATGAGGCTGATTTCCATTTGTCCCAACACCTTGAAGAACCAGACCAGAGACAACACAAAGACTAAAAGGGTCTGAGGGTAGAGCAGAGGATCAGCTGTCTTGGCAAAGTGGACTGAGTCACTATTAGGAGGAAGAAAGACTCACCTTAGCTTTGTTGCTGCTCCTGTTAGGTGGCATCATGTTGGCAGGTGCTTTGGCCACATTCGCAGGCACTTTGGATGGCACTGCGCTAGCATATGCTGAGTTGATGGGTAACTTTGATGGTGCTACATTGGTGAGCACAGAAGAGGGCATTGCGGCAGTGGCCTTTGGACTGATGGGCAACTTGGAGGACATGGTAGTCGTTGGTACCAATTTGGTAGAAGAAGGCACTGAGCTGGTAGTTATAGAATTGGTGAGTACTCGCCCATCAGTGCTGAGACAGGTGGCAGCCTTGGCCTGGTCACCAGCTCCCTTTGCATAAGCCAATTCAGTGGAAGAGGGAGACAAGGAGGTATCAGGAGATGGAACAGATCCCGTGGCCCCAGGCATGTGGCTTGTCCTACGGGTAGTACGTGGAAGGGGCTGGAAGGAGACAGTGGGAGACACAGGTCCATGCTGCGGTGTGGGAATGGAGTCAACACCTTCGGGTGGGGAGACAGAAACAGAAACAAACTCAAAGGACTGTTTTGTGTTGAGGGCTAGAGAAGGGTTCCCAGGCCCTTGGTTACACTGTCCCTGCCACATCTGGTCTCCCAATTTCAGCCCGTGGGGAAGATTCTTGTCCTCAGAACTTGACAGAGCCCTAGTCTGTGTTATCACCAAAATAAAATGGCCTCCACCTTCATTCACACCCAAAAGCTTGATGCTTGTTATAAATTATTCTTTTTTTCCTTCCACCCTGGACACCTGCCTCTTGCCCCACTTCTGCCTCTTTTCTCTGAGACATTCCCCTCACTGTTGTCCCCCGTTACCTTCCAGGAGGAACAGTCCTGAATCAGGGCAAGGGACAGCAGGATGGCCCAATAGAACCACTAACACCAGTCATATGAACCACAGGCATATGCCCCCAAGAATCCCAGTAGTCCCAGGAAGGGAGCCTGATCTGGGCAATCCGGAAGTAGCAGGTAGTAACATACATAAAGCTGATGATATGAGACTCTGCACAGAACTCTCAGGATATACATGCCAAGGCTGACGAACATCAGAAGTGATGTCTGCTGTTTCACCCTGGCATGGAATCACAAACATACTACAAACAAAGTGCCCTCTGCCCACATGGTTCACAGCAGTATTTCCTGAGAAATGTCTAGTGACAAGCTGACATTACAAAGCACAAACGGTTGACTAAGGGCTGTTTGGGGATGAAAGATGTCGGGAGCACAAAGATGATTTTCCCCAACCTTTAACAGCAATTCCAGGGTACCAAGGGCTCACCAGGCACCAGTGACAGAATTAGGAAAGCAGAGGTGAGCCATTCTAGCCTGGAAAGCCAGGGTGGGTCGAGTACAGTCCTGAGGGGGAGCGCCAGGTTCTGACCCGACTGACAACTTGTCTGCAGTTGAAACACTTCAGTGATTTCCTGGGGACTTGGTTACTTTTCTATCGCTGTGACAACACCATGACCAAGACAACTTATAAAAGAAATCACTTAATTTGGGGCTCATAGTTCCAGGGGGTTAGAGTCCATGACCATCACGATGGGGAGGAGTGGCAGCAGGCAGGCATGGTGTTGGAACAGTAGCTGAGAGCTTACATGTGATCCACAAGCTTGTGGCGGGGGGAGGGGGGTGAGAGAAAGAGCACTAACTGGGATGGCATGGGCTTTTGAAACCTCTGCCAGGTGGTGGTGGATGCCTTTAATCCCAGCACTTGGGAGGCAGAAGCAGGTTTATTTCTTTGAGTCTGAGGCCAGCCTGGTCTCCAAGAGCTAGTTCTAGGACAGGCTCCAAAGCCACAAAAAAACCCTGTCTCGAAAAACAAAACAAAACAAAACAAAAAAACAAAACAAAAAAAAATTCTAAGCCCACCTCCTAGCTCTTTCTACATGGTTCCACCAGCTAGTAAGTACTTAGATGTATGAGCTTCCAGGAGCCATTCTGATTGTAAGCACCACAGCTGGGAACTGCATTGTTTCAGAGCTCCCTCATCAGCTAGTCCTATGCTATCCTTCCCATCTTCAGTCCTTTTGCCTGAGTGCAGAAAGAGCCCTCTCTCTCTCATGTGTAGCAGTGTGCAGCAGATACCTACATGGCAATCACCCCAATGTGACTGTGCCAGTTTATCCGTTCTTGGAATCTGGACTGACCTTATTACTTTTTTGACCATAAAATACGGCAAGAGTAATAAGGCCAGTTTGAGCCTATGCCTCACAGCCCTGCCTCTCTTTTATCCAGAGTCTTGCCCTGACGGCATGAGCTGGGTTTGCATGCGAGAGGATGAGAGAATGAAGAGGCACCAGTCAACAGACGGCAGCAGAGCACATGTACACGTCAAGGAATGTACGGGAGGAAGTCAACAAGACCAGGAGGCCTACCCAGCTGAGCCATGTGCTAATAAATGACTGTGATGAAGCCGCAGCTACTCTACTCATGCATGCACACATGTACACATGCACACATGCACGCTCTCTGACGTGAACACCCTTTATTCCTACCCTGCATCCTGTCCGAGGAAGGCTAAGTGGTAACTGGAACCCTACCCTTCCCATGGGAGGTCCGAGAGACCCTGTGACACCATATGCTATGCATACTTGCTGTGGACGTGCCACCCCGTTCTGGTTCTTGTCCATGATGCTCTCTGGAGGGCTGAGGACTAAGAGCTTGTAGGTTAGGTGAGGGCATCAAAGAGTCACCAGTCCCGAAGCTGGCCTGTGGGACTTGCTCTGAATTCTGCAACAGAGGAAATGGTAATAAAGAAATTGCTTCTCCCAAGAGCTGACAAGTATTTGTAAAGAACAGCAGATATTTAGGGGGCATCTCCTACAGGCCTCAGCTCCTTTCCCAGGATCCTGCGAACCCTTGCCTTGCTTCTGGTCATAGGTAACCTTCACATACCATGGGGTAACTGATCAATAATATGCTTGCCTAATATGTCTTGAGTTCTTAGTGCCTACTTGGTTTTGTTGTTGCTGTTGTTGCTGTTACTGTTTTTTGTTTGTTTGTTTGTTTCAGATAGGGTCTTTTGTATCTCACCCTAGCCTTGAACTTACTATGCAGCTAAAGATAACTTCTGATCTACCTGCTTCTCCTTTGCATTAGGCTTATAGGCGTGTGTCATCATGCCCAGTTTAAATGGTGTTGGAAAGGAACTCAGGGCTGTGTGTATACTAGACAAGAACTCCACCAATTGAGAGCTACATCCAGCCTCCCAGGATGACCTCAAATGCTTTAGAAAAACAAAAACTGGGGGGGGGCTGGAGAGATGGATCAGTGATGAAGTGCACTGGCTGCTCTTTCAGAGGTCCTGAGTTCAATTCCCAGCACCCACATGGTGACTCACATCTATCTATAATGAGATCTGGTGCCCTCTTCTGGCCTGCAGGCATACATGCAGGTAGAACACTATATACATAATAAATAAATAAATAGTCTTTAGAAATACAAAAATAGGCTCAGCTATGGTGGCACACCTTTAATCCCAGCACTTGGGAAGCAGAGGCAGGCAGATCTCTGTGAGTTTAAAGCCAGGCTGCTGCAAGAGCTAGTTCCTGGACACGATCCAAAGCTACTGAGAAACCCTGTCTTGAAAAACAAAAACAAAAAAATGAACAAACAAAGAGCAACAAGCTTGAAGTAGACTGTGAGAAACTACCTCTGCTGGGGACCTTGGTGGCTGGGTGTCCTGGACAGGCCTAGGGTAGCCTGGTTTCTCTCGGTAGCCATTGTCAGGGATGCTGTGGCCTGGAGCATAGGCAAGTCCTGAAGCTGTGGCAGGAATTGCTGGTGACTCCAGTGGTGCTAGGGAGCGGAGTGAAGTACCTAAAGGAGAAAGACATAGTGATGTCAAGAAAGAATCACAAGTGTCCTGGTAATAGACGAAGCCTAGAAGCTCTGGGATGTCTTGTCTCCCTTAAACAACTCCGAAAGCTGACCTGATGTGGGGTGAAAGCATCACTGGGGAGGGGTTGGGGGAGAGCAGCTAGAGAAGACAGGAAAGGTGGCAAGAGAGATGGGGGGGGCACAAGCCCAGCCACACTGCCAGTGGTCACTCCTCTCTGTCCCAAGGCTTTCCCTCACAGCTGTCATCCTCAACTGACCCTTGCCACAGCCCATCTATGACCCTACCACAGTCATTTCTATTTGAGATAGCACTGTTGATTTCCACAAATGAAGACACCAACCTGGAAAGAAGGGAGGAAAAGAGAAAGAAAAGCAAACACTGTGTGTTCAAGATTGGCTTGGTTTTTCTTTCTGGATCTTCTCTTCAGGGACAACTACCAACACCGCCTCCCCACCACTACCACATGACTGGGCAGGGACATTAAGAGGAATTAAGGAGCAACTGGGCAGCTGGGTGTTGGGCTTAGAAACCAGGATGTTCTCAGAGAAACCCTGGGGAGGGAAAGAGAAATGAAGAGTGGGGTGAGCGATTAGGTGTAGACTCAGGACTCTACATTGTAGAGAAAGGGGACAGGAGAGAAAATGAGGACCAAGTAGGGAGGCAAACATCAGAGCTACAAAACTGACAGCAGGTGCCTTGTGCCGGGCATAGAGGAGGCATGAAACCCCAGCTAACACTCAAGGCATCACCCTGTGGTGTCTATCCACTGCAGCCACACATGAGGAATGTGGCCATTAACTCCACTGTGACAGACTAAGAAATTAAGGGATATGGCCAAAGGGACACAGTTAGTGAGTGGCTCAGCTGGATTAAACCCAGGTATAACCTATGATGGAGAGTGATGGAGACAGAAAGGCAGGAGGTACAAGGTGAAGGAACAGGGAGATGGGGCCCAGGAAAGAGGCAAGGGCAGGATGCTCACCAGGAGGCAGGTAGCTCTGATACACTCGAGTCACTTGCTCAGCCAGCCCAGGCAGCTCACAGATTCTCAGGGCCCGGATGAAGACCTCTACCCAGCCAACCCGACGCTGGAGCTTATGGAAGAGGTCCCAGAGTGTGTCCCGGTTCCCTAGTTGCTTGTAGGAAGCCCGCAGTTGATCCTGGAAGACAGCACAGCCGCCCTACTCAGGCCAGGTGGCCTAGCCTTTTCTCCACTCAGATGAGAGCTACTGCAAAGGGGAAACCAAGAAAGTCACAGGAGGAAGGCAGCTACCTGAAACTGGGTGAGAGGCAGGACAAGGTTAGGGTGGTAGCCCAAGTACAAAGTGAGGAAGCACAATCAACAATCAAGGCAGCTGACAGGAAAAGGCGATGGCCATGTCTAGGTTTGCAGGCACTGTCCCATAATAATGCTATGATCACCCCTACTTTATGGATGAAGAGGCAGAGGCTTAGCAGACGCAAAGCAGCAAAGAGGGCAAAGCTTGAATCAGGCAGCTCCTAAAGCAAAGGGAAGAGTGAATAAGTTGAGAAGGAAAAGGGGCCCAGCAACAATGGGATGAAAGGGGAAGAGAAGAAGAGGGAGGGAACTAAGAATGGGAAGCCAGGCAGGCAAGAGTAGAAATACGACAGCAGCTGTAGGGCTTTTTTTTTTTTTTAATTATTCACTGGGATTCCCACTTGAAAATGATCAATCAACTTGTTAGTCTCAACACTGGGGAGGCTGAAGTAGGAGGATTACGGGTTTAACACCAGACTGGGCTATTTAGGAAGACCTTGTCTGAAGAAAGAGAAAGGAAGGAGGAAAAAGGACAGGAAGGGAAAGGAGGAGGAAGCAAACTTGGTAGAGGATTAGGAGAAAGAGAAGAAGAGAGAAACAAGTGACAATCCACAAGAAATATTTGCTACACACTAGATGCAGGGTGAGGCCAGTAGACTCTCCTGAGTGCCCAGACCTGCACTGTAACAGACTGCACAGAAAACAACAGTACTCCTGAGACCCCAACAGCACACAGGCAGCTGCTGGGAGCACGGGAGCCTATTCCATCTGAGAAGAGCCCAAATATAAACCACTTCACTGGCTGGTGAGAGCAGGAGCCCGCAGTAAGTCGTGGTGGTGGAGTCCTCAGAATTGACACTCCAGACTCTATCCCAAGATAAGATCCTAGGAGAGAATGAATCAAAACCAAGTAGGACCAAGATCCAAGGACAGGCAAAGAGAAGGTTCTGAAAAACAGGGAGCCAGAGCCTGGAAACCTGCCGATCTGGGGTCAAGTTCTTGTGTGCAACATAAAAACAAAAGGAAATCAACAATGTTAGGAAAGCCACCGTTAATACACTTGATCTAAAAGTCAGAAAGCAGGGCAGGCAGCAGCCTCAGAGGCCTTGGTATGGGAGAAGGGCTGGGAGAAGCTGAACTTGGATGGGACAGCTCTGTGCCCAGAGCACTGGCCAGCTGTGGCTTCCCTGGCTCACCTGGTCACTGGCTGTGAGGCAGGACAGGTAAGGCAGGATCTCCAAAACGTCAACACAGCAAAACTTGCTGTGGTTGTCGCGGATATACTTATAGGTCTTCTCTTCAGCAAATGTCATGGCTGCTCAGCTTCTGGATTGGACTCCGGCCCTGGGAAGGATGGGATGGACTGAGAGAGATGGACTGGAAGAAAGATCACATGGGGCAACAAGATGGCAGTAGGGTTGGAGGAAGGCAATTCTTTCTCAGCTTTTAGAATCTTCGCCTTTTTTTTTTAACTTTCACTTCTTTTTTTTAAGATTTCCTTTATTAATTTTTTAAAAAATATGTGTATGTGTGTGGGTATGAATATGGATATGTGCATAAGGGAAGGGGCTGGGGAGGCCAAAAGAGGGCACTGGAACCCTTGGAGCTAGAGTGACAGGCAGTGGTAAGCTGCCAGACATGGGTGCCGGGATCTGAACTCCAGTCCTGTGGGTGGCAGTGCGCTCTCCTAAGTGCTGAGCCACCTCTCCAGCCCCAAGATTTAATTATATTTTATGTGCATGGGTGTATGTATGTCTATGCACTATGTGCCAACGGAGGCCAGCAGATGGCATTCCATCCTCTGGAACTGAGTTACAAATGGTAGCGAAATGCAATCTGGGTGCTGGGTCTCAAATCCAGACCCTCTGGAAAAGTGGCCAGTGTTCTTAATCACTGAGCCTTCTCTCCAGTCCCCTAAGCTTAAATTTTTTAAATGAGCCACTTTTAAATTCTTATTCATTTACTATTGTATGTGTCTGGTGGTGGGTGTGTCAATGTGTGCACACAGTCACAAGCACACATACAAAAATCAGAGGACAGTTTTTGAGTTGATTCTCTCCTTCCATTTTGGGTACCAGGGCTTGAACTCAGGTCATCAGGCTAACACAGCAAGCACTTTTACCGACTGAGCCATTTCACTGACCCCAAATGTAAACTTTTTTTTTTTTCGAGATAGGGTTTTTCTGTAGCTTTGGAGCCTGTCCTAGAACTAGCTCTTGTAGACTAGACTGGCCTGAAACTCACAGAAATCCGCCTGCCTCTGCCTCCTGCCACCACCGCCGGGCCCTAAATGTAGACATTTAAAGTGCCTTAAATGCAAGCAAGCATTACTTATGTAGCATCCTCCCCATCAGGGCTAAGACAGACAAGGTCTATGTGCCCTCCACATGCATCCAACCTATATGGAAGTAGTCACAGATCAGTTAGCACATCCCCAGATGACAAGTCCAGAAATGAGACAATGGTGCAGAACTCCAGGAGGAAATGCCCTGCTTAAACTGAGTGCTCAAGGAAGGCCCTCTGATTGGTAGCATCTAAGCTGTGCGGTCCTTCACTGTGAAGAGTTCTGAGCAGAAGGCAAAGCAGATGTGTATGTTTAAGATGTGTGTTTCTCCTCAAACACCCCAGATTCTAAGAGCTTGGAGTGTCTGAAGAAAGCAGGTGAGTGAAGTGGCTTGGAATGCTAAGAGGGGCGGAAGTCAAGGTCAAAGAGGAGGCTAGCAGGTAAGGTGTTGTGGGAAGGACTTTGAGTTTTACTTGGTGTGAAAGAAGGAATCACGGGAAAGCAGAAGCTCGACTTGCATTACAGAACTCTCTGGAGGTTCTAAGGCCTTTGGAAAGCCCAGGAAGGAAGGAGAATGATAAGTCTAAAGACCAAGGGGTGGGGGGGATGATGGGTGTGGCCAGGATGGCAATCACAGAGGTGGGGTGGGCAGCTATGTTCCTGGTGCTTTGTGTACATGGGAGGTGGGGGAAAAGAAACTAAACATTGTTTCTTGGGAGCTGGGGCAGGGGAGGTGCCACTGCCTACACTAGGGAAGTCAGGGGGGAAATCACAGAAAGACAGCAGCACTTCAGAGCTCCACTGTGACAAGTTCAACTTGTTGCTGGATTCCAAGAGTATTGTTCAAAAGAGAAGAAGAAAGGGGCAGAAGAGGAAACCGAGTGCTTTTTATTGAATATGGGGCCTCTGGGAGATAGCGTGGCTGCTCCAGGTGCAGGCCGGGTTCTGCCTAGTGACCTCCACCTCACGGTGTCACCTGCACTGCTAACTACCAGATGCTACATTCCTCTGGAGACCCATAGATGGAAGGTCAGGAGATCAGGGAGGTAAGATTAGGGTCTGTTGAGCCTCGGGGAGATGAAAAGAAGAGTTCTGGGGCAGACAGGCTGATGAAACCTTGGCCCCTCCTTTCCCAGATCACCTAGAAAGATATGACGAGGGAGTCAAACTAGCAATTTTCTGAAGTCCAGCCACAATCCTGAAGGCACAGATGGGGGGGGGCATGTAGCCCCAACAAAAGACTCACATTTGTTCTCTCTTGAAGGTTCGCTGTTACCAGGAACAGCCTACGGTTCTTTCAGTCAGTCCTCTGACACAATCACAAGCAAGAAGGAAGTGATACTATACTGACCCTGTGGGATTTGAACCCAGACTTTTTGCCGTGAACAAACAGCACAGAGGCCCCTGCAGCAGGAGAGTCACAACGCCCATCTTTATGTCAAGGTCACTGCCTGGGGATGGGTCTACAGGGTGAGAAGATGCAGCATTTAGGCTCTCTGAAACATAAATCTCTCAGACACGGCTGGCATTAATGCCACCCTCACTGACATTCACCTGAGTTCTGAGATCAAGGCCGAACGCCCTTCAGGTTTTGGAAGCTTCACGGTATCCAAAGAACACTTTTTCTTTCCTTTGTTTTCATCCTTTTCCTCAAACTTCTTTCCCATCTCAGAGAAAAGGAGATGGATGGCAGGGGTATCCTGGACACAGCAAAGCTTCCGACCTGACTTCCACAGAGTTTCCGACCGGGTCACGGGAAGAAATATCCACACTCCCGAGGGACACGTCTCCTGGCCTCAAACTAGATTCCCGGCGGGGCCCAGGTCTCCAAGTGCAGGGAGGCTGTTTTGAACAGGTGTCACTGCCCACAACTGTCCAGACCCGGGATCAGACCGTACTCGGGGCTGGCAGGCCTACTCCCTGGCGCGACTGTCACAGGTCGTTGCGCGCAGCCAGGCCTCGCTCGAGTCATCAGGGCCAGGGAGAGGCAGGAGGCACGCCGAGGTTCTTCCTGTCCAGCCGGGGCAAACACTCTGTACCACCTACCTGCTCACTAAAGGTGTTGGATGCGGCTCGAGGAACTCCTAGGGTCCCGAATCCGAGTGGGGCGGGACGCGCTCTCCCATAATCTCGTCAGGAGCCTCCCCGAACCCGCGTACCCAGGCCCGGGGCGCTCCTGCGGACTCCGCGCCGCACTGGGCTCCGGCCAAGGCCCCCTCCCTGAAGGGCATTGGTGAGCACTGAGCCCTGAGAACCCAGTCCCGGGTTGCGAACTTACCGAGAGGAAACCAGACTAGTCAACAGGTTGACCCGCGTGCGACCGTGAGGAACCCTCCCAGATCAAGAGGGCGGGGCGGGACGAGCCGTGCGGCCATTGGCCAGGACGTGGGAAGGAGCAAGGGAGGGGCGGGGCCGGAAACTCTGCCATTGGCTGCGCAAGGTCTGGACAGGATGGGTCGGAAGCAAGGTTGTTGGTTGGGCAGGAAGATCCTGAGCCGAGGAAGGCCAGCCAGGTCGTGGGGCCTTTGGATGCGCCCCTAGTTTCAGGAGCCGCTGGTCTAATTACTAGTGCTCCGTAGACCTTGCTTGGGGGCCGTTCTGGTTCCCTGCAGAGGCGTGAAGGAGAAGATTATTCTCTCCTTGCTTGGTCTAGAGCAATTTCCACGGGAAGTCCAGAAGCCCAGAAAACTGGCGTTCTTGGATTCTGTCCCACCTCCTCAAGCAAAGCAGCTCTTCTTTTAGCCAGGTGCTGGAGGAGAGAGAGTTACCAGTGCCTGGCACGCAGTGCTCCGTAAAGGTGCGCTGTAACGCAAATGTCACAGGGGCGTGAGTGCCTAGCCAGGCGACATGAGCAGGGACCGTGGGAATATGATGCAGCAAAAGACTTTGAGCTATGAACTCATGTCTGGTGCCTTACAACTGCTTTTGACTCCAGCTCCAGGATGACCCCACACCTCTGACCTCCTCTGGCACCTGTACTCACTGTACACCTACCCAGGTAATTAAAGCTAAGATTAAAATCTTTTTTAAAACTACATCCACTAGAAAAGGTTCTAGTGTCTTCATTCTTAATAAGCAAATTATGAAACCAATTCAAATGCGTATCCGTAAAATGAATGGGCAGACTGTGACCAGTATACAGCAGTGAGAGGTCACAGCCTCTTGCTGCACATAACAGGGGTAGGATCTCACATAGTGGAATAGGGGGCATGGCTAAATGGTGCTCAGCTAACAGACAAAATAATGCTTGCTTTCTGCTTCCAGTCACATGTTTCAACAAGAAGTAAAAACTAATGTCCTTCAACAGAAGTCATATTAGTTACTGCGGCACGCCTAGAGGGTAGACATGTCCTATACTTTGGCTGTGGGTGCTGAGTGCACAGCTTGAGCATATGTGAAAATGTATCAGCAGGGCTGGTGAGATGGCTCAGCAGGTAAAGGCACTTGCTGCCAAGCTTGAGAATCTGAGGGAAGGAGAATCAGTTCCCAAAGCATTGGCATTTATCCCCCCCAATAAATGTAAAACATGAAAAGTTTTGGAGACTGCATCAATGGCATACTTAATGTTACACTTTCCTGTCTAGCACAGATTCTAAAGGGAAGCCTGAGGGATTCCGTGGGAAATCACTACTGCTGCCAAACAGAATTAGTTATGTGACAAAGATTCTGGAACTCTGGGATTTTATTACTGTTTGTCTTATTTAGGGTTCTTATTGCCATGAAGAGATACTATTACCATGGCAGTCTACTTGAGGGCTGGCTTACAGTTCAGAGGTTTAGTCCATTATCCTCATGGTGGGAAGTATGGCAGAGTGCAGGCAGACAAGGCGCTACAGAAAGGCTGAGCTCTTTCTACATCTGGATCCGCAGGCAACAGGCAGGGAGAGTGAGCCACTGGGCCTAGGGTGAGCTCCTGAAACCCCACTTCCTCCAATAAGGCCACACCTTCTAATAGTGCCACTCCCTATGAGCCCATGGGGGCCATCCTCATTCAGACCACCACACTGCTCTTGCTAGTTGTGTAGATAGTTTACAACTTTCAGCACATACAAATCACACTTAGGTTTGACCCCTGGGACCAACGCAGTGTAAGAACTCCCGACAGCTTTCTTCTGATCTCCACAATTGTCTGTCCCCTTGACTACAAAATAAGTTTGAAAATGTAAAAAGCAATTTTTTAAAACTGCATATTGGTGATTTAGTCTTGTTGCAAACAACCAGGACCTCTGTGGTGATATTTTGTTTGTGCTCAGAGGGCAGAGCTAGTCACTAGGACAGGCAGTGGTGGCTCACATCTTTAATCCCAGAATTTGAGAGGTGGAAGCAGGAAGATCAGCAGTCCAAGGCCACACTGGTTTACAGAGGTTTAACCAGTCTGAAAGAGAAACAGAGTTCACACCTTTGATCTCCTGCCTTTAATCTCGGCACTAGGGAGGTGGAGAAAGGAAGTAATGTGGCTGGGCGGAGAGAGGAGCTCAGCCCCTTTGGTCTGAGAATTTAGTAGAGGTAAGAAGTCTCTCTAGTGGCTTGCTCTTTTGTTTCTCTGATCTTTCAGTATTTACCCCGATGTCTGGTTCCAGGCTTTTATTATTAAGACCAATTAGAATTCACCATACACGCTGGGTGGTGGTGGCGCAGGCCTTTAATCCCAGCACTCAGGAGGCAGAGGCAGGCAGATCTTTGTGAGTTTGAGACCAGCCTGGTCTACAAGAGCTAGTTCCAGCGCAGGCTCCAAAGCCACAGAGAAACCCTGTCTCGAAAAACCAGAAAAAAAAAAAAGAATTCACCATACAGAGCTTTTACTTAATTCTTACAAAAAGAGCATCAGGCCTGTGAGAACTGGCTTCTAATTGTGGTTATAATTAGCCCTGTCCTTTCTGGACTTTGAAGGGCATTGGAACAGTACAGCTTCCTGGCCTGCCTGGATCCTAATCACCTGTCAACAGCTCTTAAAAATCTAGAAAAGGGACAATGTCATGCCTCTGGCATTCTGAGCCCCTCTGGCCACATTTCAAATGTGAAATTCATCTGGGTATAGATAAAGAACATTTCTCTCTTAGAAAATTCTACTGGATAACACTGGTATACAGAATAACTTCAAAAATGCTGAGGTCATGTGATACAGTCTATGACCCCAGCACGTAGGAGGCTGAAGTAGAGGCAAGAACATTTGAAGTTTGAAGTCAATTTGGCTACATAGCAAGACCTTGTCTCAAAAAATAAAGTGGGGGGCTGGGGATAATGAGAAGGTCATGAAAGTTAGGGAAAGATTGGAGAACTATCCAGACTAAAGGAGACCAGAGTTTTATAATAATGCAAGATGCCATCCTAGGCCAGGTCCCAAAACAGAGGAAGGATAGTAGTGGGACAAAGGTGAGGTCTGCACTGCTCTATCATGTTACTGTTCTGGTCTGACTGATACCCTGAGGCTGGACAAGAGGCACTTGTGTTACCTGGAAACTGTAAATCTGAAATTCTTTCAAAATTATAAAGTAAGATAAAATGAACAGTGTATGGACTCTGGTTATTAATATTACTTTTGTTATACCCCTGTTCCATAGCCACAATTCACTGATGTCCAGGTCAGGGTTCTAGGAAGACTGTGTCCACTATGATGGCTCAGCAGTAATCAGCTCACGTTTTCCTGAGAGAGCAGTGGTTAGGCCCGGAGACAGTAACAGAGGCCTCAAAAGGGCAGCATCCACATCCTTCAGCCCTGCAGGAACTCTTCTAGACAAAAACATAAAATTACCCCTGCCTTTACAACTTCATAGCAAGTAATGTTTTCATTTACATGATGACTTTATTCATTCATTCATTTATTTATTTTTAAGGCAGGGTTTTTCTGTGTAGCCCTGGCTGTCCTGGAAACTCATTCTGTAGACCAGGCTGGCCTCAAACTCACAGAGATCTCCCTGTCTCTGTCTCTCGAGTGTTGGGATTAAAGGCATGCACCTCCACTGTTTGGCTCATTTGCCACTATTTTTTAAACACAGTATGGCCCAGGTATGAGCTGTGGTGGAAAAGCATGACCCTTGGATGGTAACTTAAATTCTAACACCTCACCACAGCTAAATCTATTTTATAGTTAAAAGGCAAATGGGGAGACATTCCTTATGCCCAGGTTTCCTTCTCCTTTAAGGGACAACACCAACTTCTACAAAGGCTACAAACTGGATCACAATTCAGAACATTTATTTCTATGGGCAAGTCTGCCTTAACACTTATATACTTGCTATCAATTCAAAATTCATGGAGGGGAGCTAGAGAAATGGCTCAGTAGTTAAGAGTACTGACTGCTCTTCTAGAAGACCTAAGTTCAATTCCCAGCACCCACATAGTTTATTATAACTGTCAGTGACTCTAGTTCCAGGGGGTCCCATACACTCTTCTGACCTCTGTGGGTACCAGGCACACAAACAGTGTACAGATATACATGCAGGTATCTACCTATACTAATAAAATAAAAATTAACATCTTTTCTTATGGTCTGTGGAGGAATCAAGCTAAATAAACCAGATCTTATAGTACAGAGATTATTAGAGTATTTTTTAAAATCCCCCTCTGATAGCTGGTAGCCTTTCCTTCTTTCTAAATGCTTACCTGTCACTTATAGAGCACAGGTAAGGTAACCTCAAAACAGCTGCCTCACCACAAGAGCCATCCCAGCATGATGACCTCACAGAAGCTGCACTGTGGAACCTCCTTCAGCCCCCTTCCACTTCTTGTAACTCTAGTATATCCCAAGATCACTTGTGGTTGGGGGGGGCAAGAGGGTAATGGTTGCAGCCCAACCCCCACCCCCTGCCTGCCCATCATCCAGCTTGTTCCATTATCTTTAACACAGACCTGGCTACTTCTGTTTCGTTCTGCTCAATTAGCTGCAGGGTTTAAGTGGGTGAAGGTAAGCTCTTCTCTAAGATGCCAATCATATTATGCAAAGAACCTTTCCCTGGTCATACCTCTCCCAGGTTCCAGCTTCCTATCGTGGGACCATACATGCCCTCAGTCCACTTGCTACCTGTTGGTCTAGAGCCCTTCCCTCAGTGTCAGGTGTTCAGCTCAGGAAATAGAAGTTACTCTGGATGTTTCATGCATGGAAAGGCTTGGCTGCCTGAAACATAATTTACCTTCAGTGAATCCCATCAATCAGTTAATATATATGAATGTGTGTGTGCGTCATGAATGTACACTACAGTACATGTGTGGAACTCAGAGGATAACCTCAGGTGTCATCTTCATCTTCTACCTTGTTTGGTGGCAGGGCCTCTCTTTGTAGCTGTAAGCTCCAGGCTATCTAGCATGAGCAGGGCGGAAGTAGCACACACCTTTGATCCCAGCAGAGGCAGAGGCTGACCAATCTCTTGTGTTCAAGGCCAGCCTGGTCTATAGACAGTTTCAAGGCAGCCAAGGCTATACAAAGAACCCCTGTCTCAAAAAACAAACAAACAAACAAAAAACTGGAATGTTCCATAGCCCAAAAAACTCCTCCCCCACACTTAAAAAGAGAGAGGAAGTCTCACATAGCCCAGGATATTTTGATATTTAAAAATTGATATTTACAAGCGCTGTAACAAAGGATGACCTTGAATTTTTCTCTTGTAAGGTTTTCAGTGTGTGTATGTGTGTGTGCTTGCTCATGATTCACAGTGTATCCTTGAAGATTGTAAGCTAGGACACAGTAAGAAACCACAGAAATGACCACTCCTTTATGGTTTGGGAGGTTTTTATTGTAAATATGAAAGAGAGATAAGCCAGAAGTATCTGGAAGAGTCCAGAGCAGAGAGAAAAAAAAGACAGTCTTGCTGGGCTATCTCCTGAGAGCAGAGAAAATAGGAGGGAGAAGCAAGAGAAGACAATAGTGGAGGGGGGTGACCTTGGCATGATAAGAGAGCAGAGCCTGGGAAGGGGAGTGAGCTGTAATCTGAAGCAGTCTGGGAGCTAGCAGAGTGGGGGTAGTGTGGGGGAGGTGAGAAGAACCAGAAGGCTGGTGTAGGGGTTGACATTCCCAAGAGGTACCTGTCATTAGAGACTGAGGGAGCCTAGAGGTTAGCTTTGGACTTTGGTATGTAACCACAAGTAAATGGCAAAAGAACTGGCCCTTTCTGGCAGGCAGAAATCCATTTCACAGGTTCCTGAGGAATGCTGGCTGTAGGTTTTGATCTATCTGCCAAAAACCTTCTATAGTCCAGCTTGAGCTGAACCTAGACTATCATTTTGGACCAAGTCAGGGGCCAGCCCTTTCTCAGTGTGCTTGGAGTTTTCCCCTTTGGACAACCTGGGAGAGTTCTCTCCCTCCACCATGTGGGTCCAAGGGATCAAACTCAGTTCATCAGGCTTGACAGCCAGTGCCTTTTCCAGCCTAGCATCTGTGGCCCTCGCCTAGAGCTTCTGATCTTCCTGCTTTCACCAGCTGTATGCTGAGGTTACCAGTGTGCTAAAGTCATCACACTCCCCCTACTCTCTACCATGCAATCGATTTTCTGATTCCATCACTGTTAAGGATTTGAATGTAAATTTCCCCCTCAGGCTTACATTTTGAACTCGTGAACCCCAGCCCATGAATGGTGTTATTTTGGGAAATTCTGGAAACTTTTAGATGTGGAGCCTAGCTGGCGGAAGTAGGTTCCCTGCAAAGTGTGTTTCTGGAGGTTGCACCGGTCCTTTTGGTTCATTTCAACTGAGGATGGAGAGGAGAGACGGTTTGGTTCAAGAAAGAAGAAGCAGGGGCTGGAGAGATGGCTCAGTGGTTAAGAGCATTGCCTGCTCTTCCAAAGGTCCTGAGTTCAATTCCCGGCAACCACATGGTGGCTCACAACCATCTGTAATAAGGTCTGATGCCCTCTTCTGGCCTGCAGATACACACACAGACAGAATATTGTATACATAATAAATAAATAACTATTTAAAAAAAAAAGAAAAGAAAAAAAGTTTAAAAAAAAAAAGAAAAAGAAAGAGGAAGTATAGGATCACACCCAACTTGTTATGAAGGTCCTGGGATCCAAGCTCAGGTCCTTACTGTTTTACGGGCATGCTCCTTACCACTGGGCCATCTCTCATGTACTGGAACATCTGGCCTCTCTCGGGTTTGGATGGGTAGGAGTAGAGCTGCTATGAATGTCCACAAGGAAGTCTTTCTGTGGGATTACACGCTCATTTCCCTTGAGTAAACTGCCCGACAGAGGCTAAGCTATATTTAGCTTTATCAGCAGTTTCCAGACTTCTCCAAAGAGACTGCATCGCAGCCTGCAGCAGCAGTGCGGTGTGAGATTCAGTTGATGTAGTCTGGTTCACTTCCTTACCAACACTTGACACAGTCTTGGTGTTCTGGGCGAGGAGTTTAATGCACAAATTTGGTTGACTGCAGAACTGTGAGAGTCAGGGCGCTGCCCCTGGAAGGAATCCAAGCCCACATCATTGCAGTGGGATTCACCTGGAAAAGCTGAGGCAGGGAGAGCACAGACTTAAGTGTATCTGAACTACATAGTATGACCTTGTCTCAAAAATAATAGTAACAAAAAAAAAGCAAAACAAACAAACAAACAAAAACTTGGGGCTGGAGAGATGGCTCAGTGGTTAAGAGCTCTGGCTGCTCTTCTGGAGGACCTGGGTTCAATTCCCAGCACCCACATGGCAGCTCACAACTGTCTGTAACTCCAGTTCCACAGGATCCTATACCCTCTCACAGAGACAGAATACTAATGTATTTTAAAAGTTAATGGTTAAAACAAAACATAACAAAACAACACAAACCTCATGAAAACCTTGGTCAAAAGTGGAGATGGCTGCTTTCATCCCCATTCACATGGCTCTGAGAAGCATCTTCAGTGCTGAAGAAGAGGCAAGAATGCTGGGAGCCGATGTAGACCCCAGCGTTATTGTGCCCTGCTGTCACGTGACAGCAGGAAGATGTCCTCTGTCTCTCAAATAGCTCACGTGGCATCTAATAATTGACTCACTTCATATTTACAGCTCCTGCTACCAAGACGTCTGGAACAAATAAATCTCCTTTGTGCCGGTCTTGGGCATCTGTGCTGATAGTGATATCAGTCTTCTCTTCTGTTAGGAGCTAATAGTCTCAGATGGACTCAGCTGGGATGACTCTCTTTATTTGTAATAGTCATTTATTGTTGTGGGAGGGATGCACATGCCAGAGCGGGAGGAGAGAGAAGGTCAGAGGAAACCGTAGGTTCAGTCAGTTTTCTCCTTTCATCTTTACATGGGTTAAAGAGAGTGAATCTAGCAGGTCCCAGGGTTTGTGCAGCCTTACCCACGGAGTCATCTCACCAGCCCAGGGATGGTTCTTTTTACTTCACGTAGCTTCTTACCCTTCATCAGCCTGAATCACACATTTTCATGACAGAAAGCAAAATGTCCGTGAGACCTTGAGTCTAAACTGGCATAGTATTGTTTCTGCCACATTGTACTGGGCCAATGCAAGTAAGGAGGCTAGCCCAGACACACTAAGGACAGAAACCCTCCACCCTCTCACGGGGTGATGCCAGGCCACATTGTCTGGTGTGATAAAGCATGAGGTGAAAAAGTACATTAATCTCTAAGGACCGCCAACAGCACCCATATCCCTCCTCCCCCACAGACCCAGCTGCAAACCTTGAGTCTTTGGGTTTTGCTTCCTTTCTTTCCTTTTTCTTCCTTCCTTCCTTCCTTCCTTCCTTCCTTCCTTCCTTCCTTCCTTCCTTCCTTCCTTCCTTCCTTCCTTCCTTCCTTCCTTCCTTCCTTCCTTCCTTCCTTTCCTTCCTTCCTTCCTTTCCTTCCTTCCTTCCTTCCTTCCTTTCTTTCTTTCTTTTTTTGAAACAGGTTTCTCTCTGTAGGTCTGTTCTTTTAGAATTTGTGTATAGACCAGGCTGGCCTTGAACTCAGAAATCCACTTGCCTCTGCCTCCCAAGTATTAGGATAAAGGTGTGCGTCACCCCATTGACATTTGGGTTGTCTTGTCTGTGAAAACACAAAAATTCCTGCATTTGACTATTATCCCTTCTGTTTTGTGGTGCTCCCTTAGTTGGTTAGCTCACTTGGACTACTGGAGGATTTCTGGTGGTTAGATAAAAGCCAACATTCCTCAAGAACTTGGGAAACTAATTGTCTTCCACCAAAAGAAGCCATTTCCTTGGGGCTGGAGAGATGGCTCAGAGGTTAAGAGCACTGGCTACACTTCTAAAGGTCCTGAGTTCAATTCCCAGCAACCACATGGTGGCTCACAACCATCTGCACTGAGATCTGGTGCCCTCTTCTGGCCTGCAGGGACATATGCAGGCAGACCACTGTATACTTAATAAAAATAAATAAATCTTTTTTAAAAAAAAAAAAAGAAGAAGAAGTCATTTCCTTACCTCATCCAGGTCGCACCTATCAGCATATTAAAGCCCATGCTGGCCTGCAGGCCCTTGTAACACAGGTACCAGGTATAAATTTCAAAGTCCACACTAACTAGCATCCTGGCCCTTCTCACCTCCTCCCTCCCCTAAAGTCCCTCTAGCTGAGGGCTTCCCTCCCCAGCTACTCTTTCTTATAACCCTGCTATCCTCATTATGTTCTCTCTGTGTGGCTCCTCTTCTCTCACTAAGTTTTCTCTAGTCTCTGTTCCCTGCTATTCTCTCTCACAGAGAGCCCTACCATGTCCAGTCTACTTCTTTCTCTCTCTGATCTGGACTCTTCTAGATGTCTCTGGTTGTTCTCTATCTCATCTGCAATAAAAATGTTCTCCTAAACCACAGAGTGGTCATGTCATCAGTTTATACAATGTGGTGATTGACGTGTGCCTGTTGCCCCACTCTGGGAGGTGGAAGACGGAGTTCAAGGTCAACCTCCACTCATAGGGAGTTTGAGGCCACCCTGGGGTGCTTATCAGGGACAGGTACTATGACTCCCACTGCCCTTGGAGGTCTTTGCACAGACTCTTTATTTTTAATTATCCTAACTGTGAGGGTTTTGTTTTGCCTTTTAAAGTGGTTAGGATCTTTTCTTTATATTTGCTAACTTGCTATTTGTGAACCCAGGAAACTGCTGTTGTGTGCTTGCCTCTTACTGTGAGCCTCTGCTTGGGCCTCTCTGAAGCTGCCGGCACTTTGTTCTTATCACATAGACATCCAAGACCCCATGAAATGGAGGACTGCCAAAGGCTTTTAATGTCATTTTCAGTCCATAAAGTGTTGATTCCCAAGCAATGCCCAAATGCCACCTCTCTCCAGCCACGGGTGAAATCTTTGCTGCTCCAAATGCTCATGGCTCTTTAAGCTGACAAGGCCAGATAGAAACTGCTTTGACCTTGCCACCCTAAATCAGGTGACTGTTCCTGAGAGGGAGGCGTTCCAGCCCCCCTTTCACCTGTTTTCCCTCAGGACAGAACCCATAGGTGTGCACTAACGTCCAGTTCTAGCTCTACTCTCATCTGGAACACTCAATGGAAGAAAGAACTTGCTTTCCTGGGAGCAGGCCCCTTGAGCCTGCTATTTCTGAATCCCAGGAGACAGAAATCCCTGCATGGGGGGAAGTACAGCTCAGTAGGAGAATGCCTGGCAGGCATAAAAGAGCCCTTGTTTTGTATTCAGTGCTGAAGGAGAAAAGGTTGGCACATGATAAAATTTCAGAGTTCCCAGCCCCAAGGACTCCCTAGAAAGCCCCTGTCACAAAGCATAGGAATTTTGTCTCAAATGATAACAACACACTCTACAAATAGAAACTGTCACCAGGTTTGTTTCACTCTGCTCTGTCCGGTTTCTTACACTCTCTACTAAATTAATTTGAAAGAGACATGCAGTGCATAGTATAGATCCATGATCACAGTAAAAAGAATTTAATAAACCAAAACACTCTCAAGGTAGAGTGGGCAATGACTGGAGGGGCCACTGCTTAGACTGACATTACAAGATGGACTTCATACTGGTTCTTAAAGTGTCTAGGGCACAAAGACAGAGGCCCATCCTCGATGTCCACCAAGTCCATGGTTATTTATCTAGCTATATAAAAGAAACAACACTGTGCATATATTTGAGTGCTCATCATCATTTTGAGATCAGGTCTTGTTATGTAACCATACTACTCAGCAACATACCCCCAACACCCATACTCAGTTTTCTGAGGGACTACAGGTTGATTTCAAGGCCTGACCACAGCCCTCAAGAAACAATTTTTTAATTAAGATATTATTTGTATGTGTGCAATGTGTGCATGTGTGTGCCAGAAAGCACTCTGAAGATCAGAGAACAATCTTGGGTGTTCATCCTTGCCTTTTACCTTGTTTGGAAAAGGGGTCTCTTTTCTATGTTGTTTGCCACTCGGGACACCATGTGAGCTAGCCCACAGCATTGTCCTGTCTCTGCCTCCTTTTTGACCATAGAAGCACTGGAATTACAGATGTGGGCTACTGACCCTGGCTTTACATGGGATTTTCTGGGATTCAAACTCAGGTAGTCATGCTTGCACTCCAAGTGTTTGTCTCCAGTGAACCCTCCCCTTGCCCTGAACTTTAAAAAAAAAAAAAAAGTGACAACCTGAGAGCTGTTGGGAGGCAGAGGCCCCAAGCAGAGATGAGGAATGACTAAAACCTCCTTGGAAGAACAGTTGGGAACTCTGGAGAATCAGAGTGCTGGGATTTGCCTCTCAGATCACTTCTTAGGATCCTGGTCATAAGTGTGATACTGTTATATGGCAGACCTTTCAGAGGAAGTTAAAGTAATCCGGATATCTGAAGTCAGAGCTCATTGCTGATGGATACTTACAGATGCCAATCAACAGAGGCAAGAACTGAATCTTGGGGCTGGAAAAATGGCTCAGCAGTCAAGAGCACATTCTGCTCGTTCAGAGGACCAGGGTTTGGTTCCCAGTGCCCACATGGCAGCTCCCAACCATCTGTAACTCCAGTTCCAGGGGTTCAGATGCCCTCTTTTGACCTCCGGGGAATTACACACATATACATGGTACACTCACACACACACATACACAAACATTTATACACATAAAATAAAAAACTTAAAAAAGAAAAGAATGAATCTTTAAACTGCACTCTATTCTGAGAGGCTCAGTCTGAGAAGACAGAGGATTATCATTCTCAGAGTCTGTCTTCCCCTCAAAAACAATCGATCACTCCAAAGTCCAGTTTGGTCTCACTCAAATGGTTGGGCTTGGATCTGAGTTCTGCTTTTCCTTCTCCCTGTGTGTGGAATACAGGGGGTGTTCACTTACACCAAGGTTGCAAAGTCTTGCATTCATTCTGAGACATCAAAACTTCAGGTTAGCTCAGAACAAACCAGTAGACGGGTATATGAACACTTTTCATCCAAGACATACAAATACGCTCTTAGAATTTAGAGTATGGATATAAAGCACCCCTAGCTGTCATCTACAGTAGAGCTTTCTGTGAGGTCATGACTGGCTCCTGTCTGTTCCTCAGCTTACTGTATGGCCACCTCCCTTCTCTCCTTGCCCATGTTCCCACCACTGAATTGCCACCCACCATGAGGGTATCACCAGAGCCAAGCTGAGGCCAGTGCCATACTTTAACCTCAAAACTGGGATTAAATAAACCTCTTTTCTTTATAAATGTATCCAGCCTCAGGTATTTCATTATAGTGTTTGAAAACTGAAAAATATAAGGATTCTATAATTATCAATTATGAGATTTTTTGTTCTATTGTTCTGTCTTCCTAAATGTTAATAGTCAGCAATAACCAAAATGCAAATGCTTGTTTTTTTGTGAGTGAGCATCAGTGGAAACAGCACATGTTACATGCTTAAAGACAAAAGTGGAAAGAAGAGTAACATGTTCTGAGAGCCAAGTGAAACTGACAATGATAGAATCAGAAATGCAGAGCAAGCCATGTTTTGTAGACTCAAATGTTCCAAGAGATCCTATTTTACTTTTCCTTTCTTCCTTCCTTCCTTCCTTTCTTTTCTTTTTCTTTCTTTCTTTCTTTCTTTTTTTTCCTGAGACAGGGTTTCTCTGTAGTTTTGAAGCCTGTCCTGAAACTAGCTCTTGTAGACCAGGCTGAATTCGAACTCACAGAGATCTGACTGCCTCTGCCTCCCAAGTGCTGGGATTAAAGGCATGAGCCACCACTGCCCAGCTGCTCCATGAGATCTTGAGATGCTGGGGTGGTACTGGATACTGGCACCCCACTGCAAAGAGAGGAGGGAGCTGAAGAAGGTGAATACCATGAGAGCCAACCACCTTAGATGGATGATCTTGAACTGCCAAGATGGCAGAGACCTGGGATACAGTTGAGCCTTATTTTGTAGCCTGCAGGTTCTCTCCTTAGTTAAACTGTTTCCTTGCAGAACTGCTCTGTGGTTCCTTCCTCATTGTACGCAAACGATCCATCTTCAAAAAGTAATTTTCCTTTTCTGGAGTTTTCTGCTATCTGCCACAATTAGGGTAAGGAAAGATTAACAACAGGAGATTCACCTGCTGTGCAGCTGGACTATCTGAATGGAACAATGAAACACAACAGCTACTTAATGACACAAGTTGGGAAAATATTTCTGAAATAAAAAAGGGCTTCATTTTACTTTGGGAAAAATACAACACGTACTGGAGAGATGGCTCAGCTGATAAAAGTGCCTGCCAGGAAGCTTGACGGCCTGAGCTTGATCCATAGTGCAAGGACAGAACTTTTAAAAGGAAGCCTCGTAAGAGGATGTTTGAGCAAGTAGCAGGGCAAGGAGGTCAGGGGTCACTCAGGCGGATGCGTATGCACAGGAGGGCACTGCATCCATCAGGTGCACAAAGAGAAAAGAAAGTCAGATAGCCATTATTTTTAATTCAAAGTAAGGTATCACCTGGGCCAGACACCTGGCACTTGCTGGCCAGCAGACAAGAAAAGCTACTGTGCACTCGGCTTGCCTGGCAGATATAGGCTTGGCACATACGGAGCTTCAGAATCCCCCTGCTCCGAACTGTGGTGGGGCCGGATGCAGAACCGTTGAAAAAATCCTTGATGATGTGCAAAGGCAGGGGCCAGGATTTGCCAGGGTACCATCCCAGCTCCCCCACCTTGATGGGAGTCTCAGAGACTCCTTTTGTGCTGGGGTTATAGAGAAGGTGAACTGAAGTCTTGGCAGGCATTACACGGCTCCAGTATAGGCAGCTGGGAGGGTTGGAAGTCAAGGGCTAGCATGGTGAACACCGCAGAGTGTCACATGGCAGCTACAGGTTCAGGATGTTCTGCAATTCCACTGAACTGAGAAAAGGCACAGCTAGCTTCCTCTGCCTTCTACCCAGGCCCCTTCCTGCCAGCTTGTCCGATCCATTTGTCCTGAGTGCAGTCACATATGAGACTAGGGAGCAGCCTGGGCAAGAGGGACATGCCAAACTTCTCCTTCAAGTATGTTATCTTTACCCTCCCTCTTTGTCCTTTCAAGAAGCCTCATTCTGGTGGGTGGTCAGCGGGGCCAAGCAGCACTGAATTCCTTCTCCAGCTCCTGGACAAACTGGTCATTGAGGAAAAGCAGCTGCCCATGTGGCAGGAAGCGGGTGAGGATTCCCTCAATGCGGTCAGCCCTCAACAAGAAGTTGTTACCTGGTGTCAGCAGCCGCAGGTGGTCAAGAAGGAGGCGGACCAACAGCCGAAGTGTACTCTCAGCCAGCAGCAAGTTCTCATGGGTATCCAGCACCAGGGCAAAGCCTAGTGAGAGCACACCCAGCCACACCACTGTCTGTGGCTCCTGGAAAGGGTCCCCGGCTCCCAGGTAGAAGGCTCCATGAGGGGCCTCATGCAGAGATACAGGCTCATCTGAGAATTGAGGCTGCGGGTCTATGGAGGAACATCCAGATGCTTGCTGCTGCAGCCGGCACAGTGACTCCACCTGCCTGGAAGAGGAGTCAGGTCACTGGCAGACCACCAAGGTGCCACCCCCCACACACACACACGGACACTTCCGTCAACTTCCAATGTAGCTGGGTGCTGGGATGTTTCATATCTTGGGTAAGGAAATTTAGGCTTAGAAAGCTTAAGTGATGTGCCCAGGATCCAGGCTCCAGCTTGAATCACTTTACTCTAAATGGCCAAGAGAAGACAGGATTTGGACACAGCTCCTTGGGCTGGGAAAAGGGACTAGGGATGAAGTCTTGTCTCACTCGCCTCGCAGAAGCCTCCTCAACAGAAAGGCAAATAAGTGATGAGAAGAACAAAGTCATCTGACATGGCCGCCTGACCTCTCAGCCATTCACCCTTCTCCAAGTCCTAAGCACCTCCCATGTGACTGTCAAGACTGCCCCCACGGCTTCCTGAATCATCTTCTCCATCAGGACATTCACAGACTGGCTTTAAAGCCTTGGATTAGCCAGGAATGGTGGTGCATGCCTATAATTCTAGCATTGGGAGGAGGAGGCAGGGGGATCGGTTCATTCCAGCCTGGAATACACAGAGAAGTGGGGGCCAGCCTGAACCAGAAAATTAGGCTCTGTCTCAAAACAAATAACTCCAACAGGTCATTGTTTAGTTCTCTGTCTATGCTGCAAGAGGGGAACCAGGTTGAGAATAAGGGGTTGGCAAAGAGCTGCACAACTCATGTGAGTCTGGGAAGAAAGATCCCAGTCTAGCCACCTCCCTCATACAGTGTTTTCCAAAACAGCTCCGAGTCTCCGTCATTCAGCAGCCCTGAGTCTCTATTCATCACGTTCTCTCTCTTAGGAAGACCCCCACTGGAAAGCATGTTGCATGTGCGCGAGTCTGCATGCCTATACTCTAATCTCCATTTCTAGCCATGTTTTCGTTGCACAACATTTGGGCAGGTTAAGTTCCTTAGCCACTCTGTATGTCAGCTTACTCTTCTGGAAAGTGAAGATAATAATATAGCCACCTCAGAAGACTATGAAGATTACATAGGATACATGAAATTCCCAGAACCACCATAATGATGATTGCATTCTTTCTTTAGCCTTTTTCATAGGAATCCTTATACACAGTGGTGGGGACCAGGGGAAACATCATGACTACTCGTCTTCCTTCGCTGTCCAACTTCAGCATTCCTCATAATCAGCTCTGTGTCTGATGAAGCTTGGGGCGGGGCTGTGACATTACCTGGCCACAGCCAAAATCTGTTCCTTGCGCAAGAGCCTGTCCCTTTCTGCACCACATGGCCGTGGATCATCCGGTGACTTCTCAGCACCAAAGACACAGGAGTAGAGCACTCGGCAAAGGCTTGTATCTTCCGAATTCGGGGCCCTTAAGGTGTGGATGAGGAAGGCATGGACCATGGCTCCAGGGTGGATGCTTCAGAGAAGCCAGAGACCTGCGAGGTGAAAGTGAAACCCCTGCTAAGGAGGTACTCTCAAGGAGGGTGTGGCCTGAGAGTGTTGTGGTTGGACACATCACCTATCTACTTAGATATGCCTAACCTCTGAATAATGTAATGTTTGGCCTGCGTCGCAGAACAAGGCTGGAGAGGTCTCCACAACACTAAACCCACTTCTGCAAAACTATCCGGAAATCTCCAAGAGCATCAAGGTTATGAGAGTGCAGGAAAAACTGATGACCTGAAGGAAACCAGAGGCCACAGCTGAGTGCTCCTGGGACAAAACCAACCAGACTCCACAGTGTGTGCCACTAAGACAACTTAAGTATGGAGTATGAAATGGGAGGGAGGGTTTTTGTTTGTTTGGTTTGGTTTGGTTTTGGTTTTTCGAGACAGGGTTTCTCTGTGTAGCTTTGCAGCCTGCCCTGGAACTTGCTCTGTAAACCAGCCTGGCTGAGATGGAAGTCTTGATCAATGCCTCTTGGTTTTGAATGGAGGAACGTGTCTTTGTTTTAGAAACTACACACGAAAATACCTCTAAATGCCGTATCTGCAACTGACTCTGATCAGCTGGAAGAAAAAGTACAGAGCGAGTGTAGCAAACCTTACCCAAAGACCCTATCTAGTTAACCAAAACTATTTCAAAAATAAGGCATGGTGGCACATACCTGAAATCCCAGCACTCGGGAGGTGGAGCAAGAGGATCGGGAATTCAAGTCAGTCACAGACAAATGGGGAGTCCCTGGCTGCTCTGGACAACGTGAGACAGTGGCGACCCCGGGGTCGCAAGGCTGAGGTGACACAGTAGTTAGTCCCGGTCAAGGCTAAACAGATCAAGAATTCAAAGTTATCCAACAGGTAGGTTCGCAAACCCGCTTCAGGAAGGGCAGTCAGGTTTATAAGCCTTGACCTCTGGTCACCTTTCTACCGCCAGCGCATACGTCATCAACGCCGGCCACCGTACTCCCTCTTCCCCTGACGGCCTCATTGCGTCACTGCCTCGCGCGGGCAGCGGCGCGCTGGACTCTGGGGGTTGTAGTGCCAGCTCAATCCTGGTCCTGTGGTCCGGGCGTGGCGCCGTACTTCCCCAGGGCGTGCAGGCTTCTAACTAGCCGATCCTTGGGCTGCGAGAGCGCCCTGGAGGGTTCGGGGCGCTAGCGAGCTTCTCTGGAGGCGCTGGAAAGCTCTTGATTAGCTGCGGCCTGATCACCGCGATGGTTCCCGTCAGGGGGCGCTGTGGCGGCCGCGACATGAGCGGAACTTTCTAAGGAAGGAGGCCTGGGCACCGCTACCCCTAAGCTGCTTCTACGCGGTGGTAACGACTGACCGAATTGCAGGAGCGGAGACCTGCCTGCTGAAACGCACACCAGAAGGTGATGACTTTGGAAGGATACGAATATGCGAGCAGTTGTGAAGATTCTTTATTGTTGGTTCTTTCAGTGGGTTAAGGCCGATTCTGGATTTCACATAGGATTCCAATTCTAGTCCCAACTTCGTAATAGTTGTGTAGCCCTGGCAGGTCTGCCAACTTTGTTAGGCCCAAGTGAAACCCCATAAAGAGACAGCTGGGGCAACTGTTTAAGGCTATCTTTCCCTTTTGCAGCCGCTGTTTGACTCACAGGGAGGACATCAAGGGACTTTCTAATTTAAGAGATGTAAAACTAAGGTTTGAACCAAGTGGTGCCATCAGCATTAGGGTGAAGATCCAGTCTGGAAACATGGTCCAAGCGGTGTTTGGGGCAAAGGTGCATACATATTCTTTTACCGCTTGCAAGGCATGTGAATTTTTAGGCTTCCTTAAGTATGTCCCAGTGTTATGTGCCTCCAAGGCCCCACCACAGCTGTCACTGAGATTATTCCCTTTGGTTTAACTTTCTAAGTGACTCTGACCAGAACTTTTGTCTCTTGTGAGGCCTATCTCTGCCATGGTTCCCGACTTCGCTCCCTAAGGCCAGGATTGTACTTACTTGAATACTGTCTGATGACAAAGAAATGAAAGCAGAGTGGCCCTAGCAGGGCTTCTGAAGAAAGACCTCCAAGAAGGACTTTGGCATGCGGTTGGCAGGGGGATAGATGGTGCACAAGCTGTAGGGGTTTTGATGTCAGGTGCAGGTGAAAGGATGGGCAGTGTGGGGCCTCAATCAGAGAGTCAGGATGATGTTGGCTCCTGGCCCCCAGTCCCTATCACTCTGGGCCAGGCCTCATGTCTGCCAGCAGATTGTAACTAAGAACAGGCAGAGGGCACTGGGAACATGATATCTTGGTCTCTGTTCACCATTCGGCAGTCCATGTCAAGTTCAAAACCACTGGAGAGTTGACCTTGTGTGGGGTGTGTGAAGAAAAGTGTGCTGAGCCATTACCCTGGAAGATGGTGGAGGGCCCTGATAAATGTGGTATCACAAAAGGCTTCCCTGGGGAGTGCTGGGAGCAGGCAGCAGTGGAGGTCTCACCTGATGGTGTTGCTTAGGGCTGTTGTGGGAGTGCCCTGAGAGAGCCTTTCCTTGTGGTCACTGGCCTCTTCTGATTTTAAGCTATGCTTCAGAGAGTCTGTTGAGCCCCCTGGAAACACTCACCCATGACAATTCAGACATGATCCTACCGCCCGGCTCAGACATGATCTGAAGCAGCCAGTTCAGTAGTGTCCCCTTCATGTTAGCCATGCACTTTCAGACATGATCTGAAGCAGCCAGTTCAGTAGTGTCCCCTTCATGTTAGCCATGCACTTTACCATGTAGAAAATCCACGAAAATAATCGTTTACTTTGAATTCTTTTGTTGTTGTTTCTCTCTCTGTGTGTGTATAACCCTGGCTAGCCTCAGACTCCGAGATCACCTGCCTCTGCCTCCCAAGTGCTGGGATTAAAGGCGTGCACCACCACCGCCCAGTTTGAATTGTGGTTTTAAAAGAAACTAAGCCAGGCGGTGGTGGTGCACACACCTTTAATCCTAGCACTTGGGAGGCAGAGACAGGTGGATCTCTGTCAGTTCGAGGCCATCCTGGTCCACAGAGGATATTCAAGACAGGCTCCAAAGCTAGAGAGAAACCCTGTCTTGAATAAACATAAAAAACAAACTAAAAGCCAGAAAGTGCATACCTTCAATCTCAGCACTGGAGAGGCAGAGGCAACCAGGTAAGGATACACAGTGAGACCTTTCTCAAAAGTAAATAAATAAACTAAGAATGTAATAGAATCCTTTCCCTGTACTGGAAAGATACAGGCTTGAGTTAAGCATGGTTCAGGTTTATAATATAAAAAGAAACCTGGGCGTCATCTCCTCTGGCAGATGACTAAGCCACACATCACCGTGCTGGAGATGGAAAGTATTTGGAATGTGAGTTCTGCTTTCCACAGCAGCCAGCATGGAGGAGAGAGAGAGGAAGGGGGAGGACTTGAATTAGATGAAGGATGGGCTTGACCTGAAAGAGGACAGAGAGCCTGACGTGGTGCTCTCACAAGAATGCTTTCCCTGGGGAGACACAAACAAACCTACGCTGCTTCTGTACAGAGAAAGAGTCCCCAGAGCCCAACGTGGGGGAAGAATGAGTTTCTCCATCCTCTTTATTAGGTACAGCACTGGCTAATCTCGGTAGGCAATCTCTATAGGTGGACAGTCTAGGCCGTACCATCCAGCAGGACACCAGAGTTGCTAGTCTGCACACGCTGGTCAGTAGTTCATAAACATTTACACATTGATTCCTTTGAAAAGATTTGCCATCTCTCTTGTGCCTGCCCCATATGGGCTTTGCAAATTTCCCATGAGTCAATTTGAGTCCTTGACAGGCCATGCCTTTGTCAAAATACACATTCCCTCGAGACTCACTCAGGGCTCCCTCTGCTCCCTATGGGAATGCCAACAATCAACAAACCTGAGCTTGAGAGACTTCTTGCAAAGACTCATAGCTGTTCTGATGAAGATGATGGCTGTTATACTTAGAGGTGAGCATTCTACAACAGTTTCTAATGCCTGTAATTACAGCACCTGAGAGGTAAAGGCAAAAAGATCAGGAGTTCAAGGCCAGCCTCAGCTACACAATGAATTTGAGGCCAACTTGAGCTACTTAAGACATTGTCTAAAACTAGGGGTCAGGAAGAGAAGGAAAGCATGCTATATATCCATTTTTTGAGCTGAGGACAGTCCTCTGGGTGTTTCTAGAAGATTCTATGCAGACAAGTGCAGTAGCCACAGCAAGTGGGAGTTAAAGAGGAACGATAAACCTGGCAGGGTGGTGGCACAGGCCTTTAATCCCAGCACTCACTCCAGTTGCAGAGGTAGGAGGATCTCTGTGAGTTCAAGGTCAGCCTAGTCTACAAAGTGAATTCCAGGACAGCCAGAGCTGTTACACAGAGAAACCCTGTCTCAAAAAACACACACACACACACACACACACACACACAAAACAAACAATAAAAACAAGAAAGAAGAGCAATAGATTAACAAATGGGAAAAGTCCAAGTGTTGCCTCCGCAGGAGCAATCTGTGTAGACTGTATGGAGGAGGTATACAGGGGGACTAAGTTATAGCAAATGCAAATTATGGGAAGAAGCCGTTCCTAGATTCAGACTCCTAACCTTTCCGTGTTATCCCAAGGACCAGAGTCCCATAGACAATTTCTCCCGAGTACTGGGGTATTGAAGACACCACCTGAGGTAAGGTTCAAACAAACTGATTTTGCATGGATGTGATGCACAGACATGCATGTAAGCACAACACTCATACACGTGAAGATAAATAGCTTCAAGCTGTAGTCTTGTTCAGGTCATGGGACTTACAGTGTCATTATCTGACGTTTTGCAGCCCTCTGCCATCTGTGGTCCTTGAGGCTGAAAGACCTAGCTGCAGATAGTAGTGGAAAGCATCTGGGGCCTGGAAGTGATGATCATATACACGTGCGTCATAAAACCACTTCACAGGTTCCTGTACATGGAGCCAGAGGTACCCCTAGCTGATACAGCTTGGGAAGTGGGCAGACTCAGGGGCTCAGAGGCAGATGGGGAAGACATTTATTAACCCTGGGAAGACAGGTACTGATGGCAACTCAGAGATGGGGTGGGACAGGTCGGACACACTGGGTTATGGGGCCTCTCCCAAGCATGGAGCAGGAGCATCTGAGTATGCCAGGACAATGAGTTGCATACTGGTTGTGTGAGGCTCAGTATTAGCCCAGCACTTGAGGCAGGGGTGGGTACACAACAGATTTAGGTGTGGAATTCCATGAACGTGTAACAGGCAGAGGAGGTAAAAAGGAACAGAATGTAATAAGTTACTACCACAAAAAACAATGGTTGGATCCATGACCCAACTCTCAGCCTAGATGGGCACAGAGCCAACTCCATGCCTTTTCTTCTCTCTTGGATTGTAGAGGACTCTTGTCAGTCCTCACACCCATGCCTCGCTCTTTGCAGTGCTCCTCCAAGTTAAGGGTTGCCTGCAGCCCTTGAACATCCCAAACACCGGCATCTTCTTCCCATTGCCAGTCCTTTCCCGCTCGCTAGTAGCAGGCTGCTAGGGCTCCTGTTTGAATTGCCTTGGTACCCATTGCTAGATGTCTGTGAAGCGGCTGCTGCTAACTCAGATGAAAGTGGATCCCTTTCTTCAGCTGCTCAGGCTGGATCTAGAATTGCAGCCAGGCTTGGTAAGTATGTCGCTTCTCCCAGACAGCTCTCCAATCTCCAAGTTCCCACCTGCCGGGGTGGGGGATGGGGGGAATAGTGAGCTCCTTTCCCTGTTTGGTTTTGAGAGGTGGAAACTCTGAGACCTCAGGCTATCACTGCCTGCATCTGGAAGTAGGAAGGGTTATTTAGTGGAATCAGCCAGCCTCAGGCAGAGGATTTTTCTTTACTGATAAGGCTTAGCAGAAACTAAGAGATAGGTGGATTGTGCTTTCTTCTTTCTATGTTTTTCTTTCTTTTTTTCTTTTTTAGAATTGGTGTGGGCTAAATTTGAGCTGATTACAGTTGCCCTCATAAAAGAAGACAAAACTCAGGCCCTGCCTGTGCATTGCTGGGCTCCACCTTCCTGTGCCACCTCCCTGTGCGTGTTCTTGTGCTGGGAGCTTCCCCAGAGCTACCGAGGCTGCTTTTTTCTACACTTCTTCTCCCCGAAACCCTGCTCCTATATGCTGCTCAGACCGGAGCAGAATAGCCACCAGGCACACACTGTAGCTGAGCTTTTCCCTGGTCCCATCCACCAAGGGCTTGTCCAGGTGAACAAAGAGAAGGAACTCCTTACTGGCCCCATTAGGTAAATGTTTCAGGATCATCCTTTTTACTTGTGATCTTGTCTTCATTCCCACACTGTTCCTAAGTAGCCAGAGGAGATTCTGCATGGTACTTGTTGTAGGTACCTGCTGTGTGTCTCACCTACTCACCAAAGCCAATCCTTAGCCCTTTGAAGGGACTTTATTTTATTTTTATTCTGTGTGTATGGGTATTTTATGTACCTGTATGTTTGTGCTCCACTGGTGTGCTTGGTGCCCACAGAGGCCAGAAGAGAGTGTCAGATCCCCTGGAACTGTAAGTACAGAAAGAAGACTGTGACCCACCATGTGGGTACTGTGAAGCAAACTCAGGTCCTTTGGAAGAGTAGTCAGTGCTTTTAACAACTGAGCCATCTCTGTATCCTTAGGGCCTTTCTTCACCCCATTTTACAGATGAGGCCCAATGAGATGAATGAATTATCCTGATGTTCTATATATCACTGGTCTTAAGTGTCAGAAGGCTTCAGCTTGTCTCTTTACACTCCATGGGTCTCTCCTCCCTCATTCCCTAGTCGCTACCCCCTGAGCTGGCGTAGCTCCCTGTCCTTAGTTCTGTGGAAGGTCTATCATCTTCACTAGGCCTACTGCTGCCTGCCCAGTCATGGGAATTGCCATCTCACCCAGGATTGTATATTTTTCTTCACCAACCCTCCCAGTCCTACGTCAGAAGCCTTCCCCAAGCCTTCCTTTTGGGGAAGTGGCCATGGCACAGCCCCAGGATGACAAAGATGTGTATGATTTGTCCTTTCAAACAGCCTTGCTTCCTGTAGGGCTGCAAGCCAGGAGGCTCCACGAGGCAGTCTAAGTTCAGCCACGTGAGCTCCGTTCCCCTCCTGCTGCACAGACCTGCTGACTCCAGGCCTAGCAGCTTCAGTCACCCTCCTACCCCACCCCCAATCCCTGGCACAGTCCGTCAGTGTGGGCTGAGGGTGGGGCAACTTGGCATCTACACAAACTTCTGTGTGGAGAGAGTAGGCACGCTTTCCCTCCATACAGGTACCATAGCTACCTGTCCTTTTTGATTGTGCAGATTCTCACTCCAGATCAAGTCTTCCCCCCCCACTCCCCACCCCCACCCCGCCACCAGCATCACTTCTCCATCCTTCCTCAGCTGCCTTCTGATTGTGTCCAGATTTCATGTGCCATTGAACTTCCCTGTCCAAACCTCTTTCAGCGCCAACAGCTTTGATTTTTGGTAGGTTGGTTTCTGGGGGAAGGGGCTGGACTTTTTTTTTTTTTCTCTTTTTTGAGATGAGGTCTGTTTTGCTATGCAGCTATGGAATGCTTGAAACTCACTATTGTAGAACAGACTGGCCTCAAACTTGCAGTTATCCTCCTGCCTCAGTTGCCAAGTATTGGGACTATAGTTGTGCCCCCAAACATAGTTTACCAACAGCTTCATTGTGTATCAAAAGTGGGTGTCCAGTGTGTTCAAGCCTGGGGATGAAATGCTCTTAAGAAATGTTTCCTAGATATATGTGTGGACTATTGTCCACAGAAGAGTTCAGACTAGAGTTAACAAACAGCTAATTCAGAAGAGTCTTAGACCTCATGTGGGAAAAGTGGAACTTAGGTTAACCTTGCCTCACCTCTCAGTGTGGAAGAGTCAGAACTAGGCTGGGTCTGAGGTGCTTAAACACCTATGCCACATGGCAGTCTGTGGGCTTGATTCAGACAGCTACCTGCCCTCTTTGCTATACACGAATTAAAATTATAATTTGCCCAAACTTTTTTTTTTTTTTTGGCTTTTGAGACAAGATTTCTCTGTGTAGCTCTGGCTGGCCTGGAACTCACTCTATAGACCAGGCTGGCCTCGAACTCAGAGATCTGCCTGCCTCTGCCTCTTGAGTGATGGGATTAAAGGCATGGACCACCACTGCCTGGCTCCATCTTACTTTACTTTTTAAAAAAGTCCAGTGAAAACTCTCACTGTACCAGGAGTCCATTGATTTGATTTGGCTGCCTCTAGTGATTGACCTCAATTATTAGCTTAAAGAGATTAGAATCACTTAGAAGCACAACATCTTTTAAACTATTTGCAGGGGTGGAGGTGGTGGTGGGAATGGCCAAAATCAACAGAGAGCTAAATCAGACAATGTTGGCAAGGAGAACAAGGGATACTTGAGCCTTAGCTACCTCAGGACTGATAACAACAGCCTGGGGGAAGAGTCAGGTCCCTAGAAACTGCATTTTGATTCCTGGAGAGGCACTGGCCCAGCCCTAGACCAACCTTGCCAAGTCCATTCCAGAAAAGGACACAAAACTCAAGTTCCCTTTGTCCTTACACTTAGGAGGCAGATGCAGGTGGATCTCTGTGAATTTGAGGTCAGTCTGGTGTACAGAGAGAGTTTCAGGACAGCCAAGGCTACAGAGAGTAACCCTGCCTTGAAAAACAAATCAAACCAACCAACCAAACAACAACAAAACACACTGTTATTGAGCCAGGCATGGTGATAAACACCCAGTGCCCAGGAGGTTCTGTGGGAGTCGGAGACCAGCCTTACAGGAGAACTAGGTCAGTCAGAGCTGTACAATGAGACCCTGTCAAAAACAAAACAAAACTGCTTTTGAGTCGCCGAGGAAGCAGTTCATGGAACCTACAAAAGAGCACATGAAGGCTCTCCCCATTGCTTCCTAGATCTATGCCCTGCCTCAGCCAGGCCACTTCAGACAGCACTTGTCAGCAGCACAGTGACGGCTGTTCCCAGGCTCTCTGCAAGCTGGGATTCCAGACTTCCCTGAGCCCAGCAAAATGACTGGGGTTGGCTGGCATCCCAGGAGTTTAAACACCTCATCTCCTATCCGATGGCTTCACTTTAAGAAGTAGCTTTTCTGGGGAGGGGAAGGTAAGCACCTCTACCCCTACCTCAGTTTTCCAAGGCAGGGTGTATCTCTGAGGTAAGGGAGAAGCCAAGAGGACCATGATTGCTTAGGACCCTGTCTTCCTTGGGATGGATGACAAGAATTCTCTTGGGTAGGACATCTATTTCAGGTTTTTATCAGTGTCTTCTACATCCCCCACTACCTCTCAGCTCTTGGACAAAATGAGCAGAATATCCCCTGCTAGAGGCTAAGAAGATAGCATGTCTAAAGGTGTCTGACACACTAAGTGTCCCATGATTGCAGCTGTCACCATGGCTTAAATGGGGACCCATATGACCTGGGTGTTGGGTAACGATTTCCTCTGAGATCAAAACATTCTGTCCTACAGGGAAACTCCTTAAGCAGGAAGGTAAGCGAGTCAAAATAGCTTCAGGAAGTCCCTGAAACTGAGCAGATTCACGAAACCCCCTCTCTGCCAGAGTTAAAAAAAATAAAAGCTGAGAGTCCCTCTCAGAGGAAGTGATGCGGAATTAAAAAAGATTCTGAGGGGGTTAAAGCTGCAAAGAATACTCTCAGGCAAGAAGAGCTGCCTGGAAAAGATTTAGACCAGCAGAGAAAACTGGAAGGACACTCTCCAACCCATTGAACTGCATTCAGGCTGTGCAGTGTGCTCTGAGTTTCCTCGCTTTGTGAACTATCACCAATGCTCAAATGGGCCTTGGTAATTTGTCTTTGAATCCTTTATGCTCCTGTAAGTAACTCCTATAAAACTCATTCTTGTTGACCGAGGTTTCTGTTCCACCAGGTCCCACAGCCATTCAGTCCCAAAGAAACACAGAGGTCTACACTAATCACAAACTGGTTGGCCTAGTAGCTCAGGCTTCTTATTAATGAATTCTTACATCTTACATTAACCGATTATTCTTGTCTGTGTTAGCCTTTGTCAGAGAGGGATACTCATCTTGATTCCTCTGTGGCTGAGTAACAACTGCAGACTGACTCCTTCCTCTTCCCAGAATTCTCCTGTTTTTGTTGCCCCACCTCTACTTCCTGCCTGGCTACTGGCAATCAATGTTTTGTTAAAATATGTTGTATAATAGAGGTGTGGATTGCATGTTCCCAGCACACGGCTCC
>JAQHUG010000170.1:2712083-2746069 GCA_028555095.1 Dicrostonyx torquatus | reverse complement strand
GGTTCTGCGTCAGCTCCTGCCTCTAGATTCTTGCCCTGTTTGGGTCCTGACTTCCTTGGATGGAACAGTGATGTGGAAATGTAAACCAAATAAACCCTTTCCTCTACAAGTCACTTTGGTCATTGTGTTTCAGTGTAGCCATAGAAACCCTAAGTAGAAGAATAAGTGTTTAATCTCCCCAGGAAAAGTCTTGTCACACAACACAGGGACATCACCAGGTTGCATGAGGCATTATAGGTTCCCTACCATCCAGGGACAATATAGACAGATGACAGCAGAAGGAAGGCAGCCCTGGCCCTAGCTCTGACTTCTCTCAGATTAAGAAGAGGGTGAATGATGTGTCTTGGGTAGGATGGAAAAATCTCTGCTTTTGTCTGCTCTGACCCTAGGGCAAGTGAATGCCTTTTCTGAGCATCCAGTTGCTTTCCTGTGGCACCAGACTACCTGGGCTCAGAGTGGGCAAGAGCTTCCTGTCCCTTACCTACTTTCCTGTAGGTTTGCAGTTCTGTGCCTTCTTTGGAGTTTGTTTTCCTTACCCAGATAGATGCTTGTTTTGGTAGCAGTTGTCTGTTTAGTGGGGACTCTTACATGACCCTTCCTCTACCCAGGGCCAGCCCAGGGCCTAGACTATCAAAGTCACAACCCAGCATAGCCTACTTGCTGTGTCTTTCAGGGCATTCTGGACCAAGGGTAACTGCAAAATGGGAAAGATAATCACTGCTCTACCTCCTTCACAACAAACCCTATGGAAGATGAGACCCACACCTGACATGTGTGCACTCTGAATTACTCCCTCCTACTTTCCCCCAGACTACTGGGAACAAAGCCAAGCCTCATGTATATCAAGCAATGCTCTAACAATGAGCCATGCCTGTGGTGTACACTCTCAATCAAAAGAGCCTACAATCACATAGCTCCTTTATGGGTCATTTGCACTGGCATTCAAAAAAAAATTTTCTAGTACAGGGCAGGCTAGCAAAGACCTTTAATTCCAGCACTTGGGCAGCAGAGGCAGGCAGATCTCTGAGTTTGAGGCCAGCCTGGTCTATATCATACACTTCAGGCTAGCCAGAACTACATGAGAGCCTGTTTCATTTTTTTTTTTCCTTGAGAGACATGGTTCATCCAGATTGGCTGTTTTCTGCTCTTCCGAGGGGATGAAGCTAGGAAGACCTAAATCCTAAGGACTATGGCAGGAATCCTTGCAGTTTAGCCTGAGGACGATGGAAACTACTGACAATTCTTTGAGGTGTGATGGATCACTCTTACTTCTTACTGCAGGCCTGAAGAAGGGTACATTCAGGAGAGCATGGGTAGCCAAGTGAGAGAGAGATGAGTCCAAAGCCCTAGCAGGACTGTAGCATGAGACTCACCCCCAGGCCTAAGGAGGTCGAGACAGGGCAGCCATACATTTGACTCCAGTCTGAACTACATAGTAAGAGGACCCCTGTCCTCCATTTCAAAAGCATGATAAACTTCAGAGGAGAACATGAGGTGTAATCCCTTCTCCAGAAAGCCTTCCCGCCTCTGCTGTCTGTCCCTACCCTGGGTCTGCTATGGTCTTGTCAGAGGCTCCACGTAACAAACAGATTATTCAATTTGCTCAGTGCTTTATTGAACCAAGGCCCTAACAGAGGACTCACAGGGGCCTTCCAGCATGACTTTCCCATATATAGATTCTGAACCCAGAGGTTGCTTCGTTTTTTAATTTACTGCTTCCACGACAGTGTTCCTTTAATATTTCAAATGCTAAGTGTAAAGATTTTGTACACAGGCACAGATACACTCCTGCCATAGGCCTTCATGCTCACCAAAATCCTTCTACCCAGTTCGTATGCATACATGTGTGCAAGGCACTGTGTATCCATGATTACCCAGCCTCCTGTCCATCTGCAACAGGCCTAGGCTCACTAGAACAGCAACACAGAAAACAACAACAACAACAAAACTGACATGCATACTCAAGAGGTCTTCTGGACCAGATGTGGGAAGGAGAAGACAATGAACAAAAAGTAATGCTTAGTGACTGGTCCCCTGCCCAGCAAGCTCTGACCAGTGAGGCTCTGGGGTTCACATCTTGGGATGAGGCTTCCAGAGGATCCTCAATCAGGCCTTTGCCCTTGCCTTGGGGACATTAAAGGAGAAGATCCCTTTCTGAGTAAGTGATATTTGAATCTCTAACCCCCAGATGTACGAGGGAGCCTACTCAGCTGTCAGTGTGTCCCCAAACAGGCTAAGTCAGACAAACAAAAATAAAAGCTACAGGTAAGACAACAGGAAAAAGTAAGCACTTATGTTTTCAATGAAGGTGTCTGTGTAAAGACCAGGAGAGGAGAGCAGACCCAGCCCTGTGCAGAAGCAGGGGTAGCAGGCTGCTTCCAGACCACCCAAGGAGCTACTGTGCTCGTCCTAAAGGGCTGAGGCTCTCCCCACAAAAGGGGCTTTCTGAACATAGGAAGACAAAGAGTTAACACATACATGAGGAAAAAGGACTGTAAAAGGCTCCCACAAACACAAAGCACTTTCTTCTAGCTGTTATCCACCCATCAGGCTGGGCTCTTCAAGATGGAAAATTAGTGGAGTGAGACAGGAAAATCAAGGACAGGGACAGACAAGATGTGACACCACACCATTCTCCCAACCCCCAATAGCACCTGAGGCCTTGAGCAGGTAGGTGACCTCATAGACCCATGGGACCCGCTGACTTCCAGGCCCCATAAGGTAAGATGGCAGCAGGCCTCCTGCTGGCCCATCACTGGTCTTGCAGCCTGCTACAGAGTTCCCTCCGGCTCCGCTCCCCAGCCCAGCTGCGCGTCTTGAGGCGGAAGGTCCTCAGTTCATCCCTGAAGGCCTCATGGTTCATGGGCCGGTAGTTCTGGGGCTCACAAAAGTTCTAAGGGAGGATGAGAAGATATAGAGTCCATTAGTATGGGAGAAAGGGTAAGTTGTGGGGGGCAGGGCAAACCTTTCCCTCTCTTTGGCCTACAGCCTGGCTGGCCCCTGTCCCTACAGTCCTCATCAGGACAGCTGTGGCCATCCCACCCATGGTACCGGATGCTGTGGGAAGAACTCCTTGTATCCGCCTTTGAGGATATACATCTCGGGGTAGTACAGGTTGGGGTAGTTGTTAGCTGCACGGTCCCGCTCCCTGACAAATCGGCACCTAGAGCAGCATGGGAGGGGGTTCAGGGCAGGACACATGTCAGAAGAGACCCACACCCTTACATACTGCTTTGAGGGTCCCCAAGGGCACAGGCTTAGAGCACAGGAATGTCATCTACTAGGTAGGAGACACTGGGATGAAGACAGGTAAATCAGGAGTGGCCACTGTTTCTAGAAGGCAGGTACATAACCTTGGTTGGAGCACTGAATGGCATGTACCAAGAAAGAGGAAGCAAGAAAGGTGACCAGTGAACACAATACAAGGTCCACTCAGAGCCTAGACTACAGGTTGCACACAAGCCTGTAGTCTTAGCTACATGGGATTCTGAGGCAGAGGGATTGCAGGTTCAGAACCTGCCTGAACCACAAAAAGAGCTTAAGGCCAACCTGGACAATTTAGGAAGGAAAACCCTGTCTCAAAAAAAAAAAAAAAAAAAAAAAGCTACTGGGAGGTGGCTCAGAGCACCTGTACCTGCTGAATAAACATGAGGACCTGAGTTCAAGGCTGTAACCCCAGCATTGGAGGTGTGGGGTGTAAAAACAGGAGGATCAGTTGCAGTTAGACTGAAGGTCACCAAGCCCAAGTTCAGTGAGAAAGCCTGTCTCAAGGGAATAAGGTCGAGAGTATACAGTGGGATGTGCAATGCCCTCCTCGGCCTTCTGCACACATGTGCTTATGTGTACACATGTAGATACCAATATAAGTATACCACACAAAATTTAAGTACCAATGGCTAAAGAGAAAGCTCAGTGGTTAAGAACACTCGTTGCTCTTGCAAAGAATTTAAGCTAAGTTCCCAGCACCCACATGGTGGCTCACAACCATTTTATAACTCCAGCCCCAGGAGATCCAGTTCCCTCTTCTGATGCCTGTAGGCACCAAGCATGTATGCAGTGTACACACACATATATTCAGGCAAAATACTTTCACATAAAATATCTAAATCTAATTAAAAAAAAATTTTTTTTTTTTTTTGTTTTTCGAGACAGGGTTTCAAAAAGGTTGGAGCATGCGCTGGAACTAGCTCTTGTAGAGCAGGCTGACCTCGAACTCAGAGATCTGCCTGCCTTTGCCTCCTGAGTGCTGGGATTAAAGGTGTGCGCCACCATCACCCAGCTCAAAATAAACTTTTTAAAAAGGGGGTGGTGGTTGTGAGATGGTTCAGTGGGAAAGGCCACACAATCCTGGAATCCTGGGCTGGAAGTCTGAAACTCACATAAGCATGGAAGGCGAGAACCTGTTCCATAAAGTCATCCTCTGACCTTTCCATGTTCACCATGTACATATGCCTTCATACAACATACATATGTGTGATAATTTTAAAAAAGTAAAAGAGAGGGCTGGGGGTAACCCTTCCTGGTAGAGTGTTTCCCTAGTGTATGGATGACGACTCAGTCATCACAGCAACAAAACAATCTCCTGGGCCAGATGCAGTAAGGACTCAAGGGAAGAAAGGGAAGGAGGAACAGAAAGATCAAAGACTGAAGCTCAGTGACTGGTCAGCTGCCTAACAGGGGCCATGTGTGGGAACCCCAGAGGCAAGTGGAGTAGGGTAGGGATTAGACCCCTGCACAGAGAGTGGGAAACACTGACCCCACCCTGCTAAGAAGCTACCAGCTGCCAGATGGACCAGGTGGCAGGGGAATAACCAGAAAAGATCACGAATGAAGGGAAAGAGGAGAGATGGGTAAAGAAAGGCCGAGGGCCCCAGTGATAGTGGGTGAAGGAAGCCTGAGGGCCCCAGTGGTAACCAGCATGGGAACAGGATACCAAAAGCCTGAGTGTCACTGAGAATGTGGCTTAGAACAGGGTCCTCAGATTTTAAGTACACTGCTAGACTTGGCATCAATTTTTATGTGGGTTCAACTGTGGATGAAGGACGGTCTGATAAGATGGACGGAAAGAAGGCAACAGGAAGATGTGCTGTCTGTAGCAGGAGAGTGAAGTCAGTTCTAAACTATCAGATGCAGCAAGAAGCTGTAGCATTCAGTTCTAGGCAAAGAAGGTCAAAGGTGGGCAGAGGCAGGACTCACATGCGGGGCCCACGCTCAGACGAGAATTCACAGTGGAAAATGAGGATGATTCTCTTGTCCAGGCTACAAGGCACGATGGGGCGCTGCAGCAGGAAGGTCTCGACATCCCGTTCCAGAGGCAAGTTCACAGCATTCTGTCAGGGTATCCTGGGCTCAAGCTGCAGCCTGGACTGGCCCCTTCTCTTTTAGTTCCCAGGTTAGTAGCCCCACCCCTTGCTGGGAGGAGCCCTCCCCATGAGAAATACTCCACAGAAGGCTATTCATCCTCTTGGCAAGGAATCTGAATGGAGGGTTTGGCCTTACCAGCGGCTGTCTCACCTTGATATGTCCACCTTCATACTCATAGGGGTATCTGCAGTCCACAATTACAAATTTCTCCACAATGTTGCTGAACTTGCCTGTCAACAGGGCCACCATCTGCAGAAGGCCATCAGGGTTGGTGCCAGCAGGTGGGTAGCCTAGGTTTGCCCTCACTCTTGTGCTAGTCTGTGCATGCAGTCCATCCCCAGGGGAGGACAAGAGCCAGAAAAGGGCCGGGCGGTGGTGGCGCAGGCCTTTATATCCCAGCACTTGGGAGGCAGAGGCAGGTGGATCTTTGTGAGTTCGAGACCAGCCTGGTCTACAAGAGCTAGTTCCAAAGCCACAGAGAAACCTTGTCTCAAAAAACCAAAAGAAAAAAAAGAAAAAAAAGAGCCAGAAAAGGTGGTCCCCAATGCACCTTACCACATCTGCTCAACCCTGCTTACAGTTTCTGGTGAGATGTATTTAAGGTCTTGGTGTTTGCCATCCACAGTCTGCAGGAGGAAAGCCTGAAGGGAAGGATGAGTCAGTCAGGGGAAGGCGAGGCAGTGAGACCAGGAGTCTGGAGACTCAGCTCGGAGTGCAAGCTCCAGGGCCCACATCCAGGGAACAATCTTCGGAGGGTAAACACAGAAAAGAGAAGCCCTGGGCCTTCCTGCTTTGGGGTTTGAAAGAGGGGTGGGCCAGGAGATTGTATACCAGACACTTATTTGGAAATGTTGAGATATGTCAGATGCCTGGACAGATTTGAGGTGGTGTCAGGAGAAGGGGAGCCAGAGGGAAGAGTCTGAATGAGAACAAGAATGAAAAAGATACAAGAGAGCTGGGCGGTGGTGGTGCACACCTTTAATCCCAGCACTCAGGAGGCAGAGGCAGGCAGATCTCTGTGAGTTCAAGGCCATCCTGGTCTACAAGACCTAGTTCCAGGACAGGCTCCAAAGCTACAAGAGAAACCCTGTCTTGAAAAAACAAAAAGATACAAGAGAGAAAAGGGGGCCTCTGGGGACAGAGAGCTCCTATACTAGGGGTCCAGAGCAGAACAGAGAAGAAGCCTCCTGAGGTCCTGTAATGCTACCTTAGAGTAATCTCCGATCAATTCACGGTGGTCACTGTCCAGGATGCTTTCAATGTCATGACACAGGGACTTTGAGCGGAAGACACGGGCCTTCTGGAAGGCAGGGCAGATGGAGGCCAGGTCAGGGGTGAGACTGCCTCTCAGTGGCATTTGTCTGACACCCTCTCTCTTTCCCTGTCACGTGAACAACTACCTACCTGTACACTAACTACATCTTGCTACACATTTGGCCAAGAGAGTACACCCCAGGTCATCTTCAGCCCAAACACACCCCCAGGTGAGCAGAGACAGCCCAGCCCCAGGAGAAAGAAACTCACAGGTTCTTCAGGCTGCTGCTCTTCTAGGGGTGTCACACTCTTCCTACGCTTGCTCTGGACAGGCATGTCCTTGTCCTGGGGCCGCTCTAGCCTCTTGAGGATGGGCCGGATCACACTGCATGGCAGGGATGGAGAGCGGAAGAGCCGCTGGCACTTGCTGAACATGGTAAGATCCTGGCGAGGGCAGCGTGGCAGTCAGAATGCATAGTCTCTCAACTCCACATCCCTAAGCTCCAAGGGACATTCCCAAGGCTCACCTGTTCCTCTTCCTTATCCAGCTTTTTGACGAGTGGGGCACTAATGAGGTTCTCCATGCCTGGGGGGACCACGTCATCACCCTGAGGTCAAATCAGCAAGGACACAGTCACAAACACAAGCACGGACTAAGCCTCACAATCTTCCCTTGTCCACTCTCCCAGAAATGCTTGGCTGTCTCCAGCCCTGCTGACTCCTCCTATCTATGGCAACCTCCCCCACTCCCCAGACCTAAAGAGCTGTCGGGACCCACCTGCTGCTGGGGCATGCCCTGAGCCAGGAGAAGTATACCGTCATCATGCCCAGCCTCCATTCCTCTGCAGCATCAGCCCACCTGGTCTTCTCTGGTTGACTACTATCTCAGGCTGTTACTCAGTTCCCTCAAATTCTTCTGGCATTGGGGTGAAGGTCATAATCTTGCTGAAGCCAGAGCTGTCCTTTTCTGGACTAGCTGAATGGGGAGCAAGTAGGGGGCCTTGTGGACCAAGGCTGTTTACCTTTAAATCACTCTCTAGGATGTCCACAAATCCATCATCTTCTTCAGAAGCCCTTTCAACAGGAGTCAAGAAAGAAGGCTGGGCCACAGGACTCAGCTCCTCTACTTCCATCTTCCGTTCGGGGGTAAGACACTGTCCAAATGACAATAAGCACAGAATATTCCGAGATGCTTTCTGAGGAGAAGCCTCTAGTATCTAGGGGTAGGGGTAGAGAAGCTGGACCACTCTTTCCTTCTCTCACTGTCTCTTAAAAAAATCCTTTTAGCTTTTGTTTTTATTTTGTAACCTTTATTTTATAGATATGGGTGTTTTGCCTGCACATATGTCTGAACATGTGCCAGCAGTGTCTACAGAGGCCAGAAGAGGGTATCAGGTCCTCTGGGACTGGAATCATAGAGGGCTGTGAGCTGCCACGTGGGTGCTAGGAATTGAACCAGGTCCTCTGGAGGAGCAACCACTGAGTCATTCTCCAGCCACCACCACCTCTTTCCTGAGCTGTTTGTTTCTTGAGGGTCCTACAGGGGGTCAGTTCTCCTCACGTACCATCAAGTCAGGGGCTGAGCTTGGCCTCTGGGCAAAGGCCTCTCTGTGGCTGGCCCACTTTGCCAGAGCTCGGGCAGGGCTGGGGTGATTGGGCTTCCATGGCATCTTGAAGAAATATCCATCCTGTGGGCAGGATTGGAGAGGAAGTGTCAGAATAACCCCAGTGCACCCTGCTCTCCCGACCTCTTCTGTCCTCAGCTCTGGAAGCGCACATTCTCTTTGTCCTCCCCAGGGCTGTTGGCAGCTCTGCAGCCTGCCTCATTTTTCTTCCGGCTGTCCAGTGCTTGGGAGTTGGTGATGTTCTGTAGCACAGGGCTGTGGTCCAGCAGCCTCACCTAGGGAATCAGACAGGGCTGTACTCCTGTTGTCACCCAGGCCCTCCCTACCTTCTGCTACCCTGCTCCAGTCCCAGGCCACTCAGCCACCAGGGGAAACCCCAGCTCGCCCAAGCAGTCCAGGGATGCCTGGCTACTTCCGGCACACTCTCCAAGAGGTGCCCCCCCAGGGTGTCCATGCCAGCCAGGATGCCTAACTTCCCTGTCAGGCCTTGGAGGATACTCACAGGCAAGGACCGGAAGCGTTTTATGGTAAACTGCTCACTGAAAAAGAAAGGACAGTTCAGAGCTGGCAAAATGGGGGTCAGTGACTTAAAGCAGACAGGATCTCCTTGCACCTAAGCCATACATCGTAGTAAACAGCAGGAGGTGGAGAAAGGTGGAAAGCACTCACTTTTGAATGACCCGACTGGATGCCTGAATGGTTTGCTCAAACCTAGGAGAGAGAAGTGATCCATTTTCTCTGGAGTCCAACATCTACTTCAAGCACCAGGCCCCAACCAGGCCCATCCTCAAAGGGCCAGCAAAGCGAGCAAGGACAAGGGCCTGTGGCCAGGCTAGGGGAAGAGGAGAGTAGAAAAGAAAGCCCACCACTGGTGGGACCAGGTACCAAGGATGAAGGATTTGAGGCCGCCTGGGATTTTAAAGGCTGCCTTGAATAAAAGCAGGCCTAGAGAAAGGCAGTGATGGAGACAGCTGGGGCAGGTCACAGGGTCATTAAGACATCACCAAGGCAACAGTCTCGCCAGCCTGCACCAGCTAGCACAGGCCTTCCACCTGTATGCAAATTACATTAGTGGGGCCATATGGCCACCATGAAAGGCATTGATCCATCCAATGACAATAGGCCAAAGGCACCCTGTAATATGGGTGACTCTGGGTGGGTGCCAGCAAGGCTGGTTTGCTGGGTTTCCCTTTACACCAGGAAACTGGCCTGACTTTCTCCAAGACAGCCTCCCCCCACGCCCCCACCGCATACCCCCTTAGTGTTTGTCTGGATCAGCCCAGCAGAAACTCCTAGTGACAAGTATATGGGTTACATCCTCTCCTCCCTCCTATGGAATTTTCTAAGACCCAACCTCTGTTCCACCCCCTCCTTCTGCCTTAGAAAAGGCCAGGCGGTAAAGGAATTCCAACAGATGCTCCTTTTGAGGCTGAGGCATAGATTTCTGCATACAGCCCTGCCTTAAAGCTATGTTGCTGGAGACCACCTGTCCATGTGTGCTTACACACACACACACACACACACACACACACACACACACACCAGCTTTTTTCCCTGAGAAACTAAATAGTCAAAAAGCAAGTGCAGGCCCCTAAGAGGGGCCTGTGTGCAATCAGCCTGGTATCATTTGTAGCTGGGTCTCCCAGGTGAAGGATCTGTGTTGTCACTAAAACCAAACTCCACTCCTCCCATCCCCACCCAATTCTTGTTTCCTGTTTGTGAATAAACCCTGAGCACAGCATAGTCTGATCTAAGGCATCAGGAGGAAATAGTAACCGCCGCCCTAAACCAAAAGCTCTGACTGGCAGTGCCCAGCTGTCCCTCCTAATGCCTGACAGCTACTCCAGCAGCTGGATGGGAACAGGTGTTCTCTAGAAGGCATAATTTGTGCCCATAGGCAAGGAAGAAGTGTCTGCCCAAGAGCAAAGACCAGCTTTCTCTCTCCACTCCCTAATGCAAAGGGCCTGGTCAAGGGTTGGCCAGGAGAGTCAAGTGTCAAAGCCAGGGGCTGCTGATGAGACAAGCCAGTCAAGCCAGTCTGCAGACACTGTTTTCATTTGGTCTAGGTTTTGAGATTGGTTTTACTATCTTGCCCAAATTGGCCTTGAAGTCTCTATCTTCCTGCCTTAGCTTCCTGAGTGTTGGGATTATAGATATGGGCCACCATTCCCAGTAGGACTATATATATAGTTGGAAAAACATTTCACATGTACAAAAACGTGTACAGGCAAAAAAGAAAAATGGGACATTAGGTTTGCATTTCTGAATTACATTGCTAGCTGGAGCCAAGTATCATCAGTGTATACTTTCCCAGAGGCCAGTGTCCCCATGACTTTCCGTTTGAACCTACTCTCACCTGGTTTCTACGATAGCAGGCCCTTCTCTGAACAGGAACCCAGTTCTCAAGGCTTGGAGATCCAGCCCTGAGGGATCCCCCTGTGGGAATGCAGGATTCTGGGAGTTGGAGAGATGGCTCAGTGACTAAGAACACTTGTCACATTAAAAAAAAAAAGTTGTGCTTTTTTTGTTTGTTTGTTTTTGTTTTTGAGACAGGGTTTCTCTGTGTAACAGTCCTGACTTGTCCTGGATCTTGCTTTGTAGACCAGGCTGGCCTCAAGCTCACTGAGATCTGCCTGCCTCTGCCTCCCAAGTGCTGGGATTAAAGGCGTGTGCCACCACACCCAGCCAGTTTGTCACTTTCGCAGAGGACCTGAGTTCAAGTACCCAGCACCCACGTAGGGCAACTCACAACAACCTGGAACCTTAGTTCCAAGGGACCCAAATCCCTCCTCTGGCCTCTACAGCAAATGCTCACATGCTCATATCCCCATGCAGAGAAACACACAAACACATAATTAAAAATAAATCTTAAAAAAAGAAAGAAAAACTGATTCCCAAGGGCAGGTGCCAGCTCCTCAGTGGGAACCCTCCCTTTGCTACTCACGCATGCTCTGCCTTCTGTGGGTCCATAGGGCTGGGCGAGTCCATGCAGAGACCTGGTGGGACAGAGCACTTTGGCTTGTAGGTAGCAGCCTTTCCTGCTTACCTTTTCCCAAGAAAGGAAAAAGAGACTCTTTCTATTTGAGATCAAGACAGACTTTAAAAAATGAAACAAAACCTACTTATGGACCCTGAGCACGAGGCACTGCTCCCCAAAGGAGTCAAGACTACATTATCGATTTACTATGGAACCGTCACTACACAGGTGCTTTTTGTTTGTTGCTTTGTTTTTTGAGACAAGGTTTCTCTGTGTAACTGTCCTGGTTATCCTGAAATTCACTTTGTAGACCAGGCTGACCTTGAACTCAGAGAGATATACCTCCCTGGGATTAAAGGCAAATGCCACCACCGCTAAGCCTCTACACAGTTTCTTAAAAGCACAATGTTTTCTAAGCATTTTTTCTTAAACTAATTTAAAATGATTTGGAAAAGATAATGGTTTTCTAGGGAGAAAAGTGACAAACTAAGAGAATGTTTCACAAGGACCAACTTTTAGTGGTAGTGCATGCCTTCTGGGTGGAGTGGTAGTTTAGTGGCTTCACCACTAGGTTTCAAATAGGTAAGATACCATCTCCTATCAAGGGCCAGACTTCCTCGGGCTCCCCAGTTAAGGTTGGGTGTGGTAAGACCCACTAGAGGTGTGCTTTCAGCTTTGAAGGCAGAACGGGAGATGATTCTGGGTCCACCCAGATGTGGGCAGGATGTTTATCTGACAGACTGAGAAGTTAGAAAGCCCAATGAGTTTCCTGATCTCTTCTGACTGTAGGGGACCTCATGGGGACTCTGGGCCTTACCTGCATCAGAAGTTTCAGAGGACTCAGATGACAGGGAGGCATGCCTGGACAGAGATAGGCCCACCAGCCTGTTCTGGAATGACAGGCTTCCTACTTGAGTCTTTGGGGTCTCACTAGTAAGGGGAAATAGGCAGGAAAGAAAAAACAAATTCTGGGTTTAGAAGTTGGTTGGTCCATGTTGCTATGTATTCCCCAGCTATGAAGGGCCCACCATTACTGAGAGATGATCATATGCTAGGACTATCCTGTAGCTCAGGTCAAAGCTCTGCATTCTGCCGAGGCCTTTAGAGAGCTTCCCTAAATTGACTGGAAGAGTGAAGAGCTTAGGGAAGTTGTGTAGGACCTTTCCCTGCTCACAGCCCCACCTATCCATGCATTTTCCTGGAGGCAAAGGCCATGACCTGGGTCTTTATTGAGCCTGGACCACCCAACTGGGACACCCACAGGCACATTTAGGGAAGTCAGCCAGTCTTCAGTCATTTTAAGCGTTAGGGGAGTTCGGGAGATGCAGGGTGCAAGGAGCATGGCCTTGTATGACCCACTGCTATGCCAACCTCAATGATCCTCTACCTAAGGGCAGAAATTAGAGAGGTAGTATGCCATAGGCAGTGAGGGAATAGGGGGTAAATGATCCTTAGCTGGTCACATGGGGGGTGCAAGTCGCACAACTTCTGACTCAGCACTCTTGTGCCAGGTCCTTGAACCAAGGGTAAAGGTAAAGGCGTTTGTGCTCAGCACTTCTAGGCTTCGGTGCCTAGTTGCCCCTACTCGGGGCTCCCCGTCCCACCACACCCAAGTGCCGGTGGGACATCCTACCTGCCGAGCCCAGCGAGGTCGTGCATGGTTCTAGTAAGTGTGGTAACCGGAGAGGAGGAAATCGCGCTCTTTGGAGAACCCAGGAAGCCATCAGGCTCCGACCCGAAGCCTGAGAGGTGGTGCGGCCGCTGAACGCCACCGAGCACGCGAACTGGACTGAGAGGCGAGTCCGGCGTAGACTTCTGCGGGTGCACCTCCATCGTAGTGGGGTGGGCAAAGGCTAGCTTTAGGGTCACAACAAGCACTAGGGCGAGCAGACACCAACCCAGCTGGCTCGGCTCCGAGAGCGAGCCTGGGGTGAAGGGAAGGAGGGAGGGATGGGAGGGAGGAAAAGTAATGGGCCTGGGAGTGAGGATAGGGATGCGGATAGGAAGGGAGGGGAGAACGCTGAGCTGGGCAGCTGCCACCTCCACCTCCTTATATATTCGAAAAATAACAGCGGCAGCGCCGCCGGACGTCACCAATGGGGGCGCCGGTTCCGGGAGGGCGGGACCGGGGGCGGGGCTCTTATGGTTGGGGCTGAGGCTGAGGCTGGACCAGCTAACTCTGCCCGCCCGACTTCTGAGGGTGACTCAGGGAGTTGGGTTAACTCCATGCCCCACACATACCCTCTGTTCCCTCTGACACGAAAATCCTGGTCTCCAGGATTCTGCCTCCTGGGACACAGTTTGGAGACCCCCCCCCCCCCCCCAGTGAGTGGCCTAGTAAGGACCCCTCGACGTTTACCACCATGCACGGTCACGGGTAAGGAACCGTGCAAAGCTCTGCCTGAGCTCCGGAGGTTTGCCAAGTGTGCGGCGAGGTCTGTGTTCCCTGTCCCGTTTGCAGACCAGGACGTTGAGAAGTTCTTTAACTCGTTTAAGGCTACGGGTTTGGTTGCATGGTGGAGACAGAGATGCTCCCTCCCGGGCTCTTCTGATTCAGCAGCCTCCCTGGCCAAGTAGTGTAGCTGCAGGCTTTCGCAGGCGGCGCTTTGAGTACTCGCTTCGTTGCGCGGCAGAGCGGAACCGCGAGGTTCCGGGGTTCCCAGTTTCGACATGACCCCCCACTGGGCCCAATAGTCTCCCGTTTAGGCATGGGTTTCTGCTGCAGGCAATTGTGGCATGTCACCAGAGAACCCAGTTAGGGAAAAATCTCACACCCACTTACAGCTTGGCTAATTTGGTGTTAATAGCACCGTGTTTAGTGTTTCTTTGAAAGTGGAAGAGGCTGAATTTGCTATTAGTTTACAATGAGCGTCTTCTAATGATCTAATCACCTTCCAGCCAGGTTTGTTTTCCTGAAATGAGCTGGGAAGGACCAAGTGGGCAGTTGGGAGTCTTTTCAACTTTGTTCTCCCCATGGAAGACGAGGCTTCCGGGCTGGTCGTTGGGGTACAGTGCAGGATCTAAGAGCTAAGAGCAGCTTTGCACATCTGCCTTTGCCGTTTTAACCAACACCCCAGGCCCACCAGGGAGGGATGGCAAAAGGGTGACTGAGGGTAGGAATGGGGTCTAAGAGGTTCAGCTGTGTATGAAGGAAGAGGACACTAACCACACCTGAGTGGAGTGACCGAAGCAGGAGTAATGGCCTTTCTTTCTCTCAACATTTTGCCCAGCTCCTGTGCTGTGCCAGGAACTATATACTACTAAGTAGTTAGGATCCTATTTCCTGTTCCGGTCATAGGTCAAGATCAGGACCTCCAGCTTCCTGCCCTGCCTTAGTGTCAGGACCAAGAGAGAAATTCGTCCCTGTGCATAAAAGTCCTCTGAGGATAGTGTTTCCAAAACCAACAAAACAGGTTTCCCCCACCCCCACCCCAGCACACACGCGCTTCAGAGTGAAAAGGGGCCCTCCTGTGTTGATTCTGGAAATCACTTGAAATCACATCTGGAGGTGCTCCTGGTCCCCAGTGGAAGGGAGAGGAGCCCAGCAGAGTCCTTCCAGCTCACATGCTTTTGAACTTCAGGTTGCCATTAGATCATAGACAACGCACTCAACTAAAGCATCAAAAGTAGTCCCTAAAGATCAGTTAAAAGATTTGCGCTTGCCAGGCGGTGGTGGCGCACGCCTTTAATCCCAGCACTCGGGAGGCAGAGGCAGGCGGATCTTTGTGAGTTCGAGACCAGCCTGGTCTACAAGAGCTAGTTCCAGGACAGGCTCCAAAGCTACAGAGAAACCCTGTGTTGGAAGAAAAAAATAAACAAACAAACAAAAGAAAAACCGATTTGCTCTTTTTGAATTGAGGCGAGTGTCTCATTATGTCATTATGTAGACCTGGCTGGCCCAGGTTCTGTCTGTAGAGCAAGCAGGCTTCAAATTCATGGTGCTCACCCTGCTTTTGCCTCCAGAGTGTTGGGATTACAGCTATGAGTCACTGCTACTGGCATGTTAGAATGTTTGCGACCTGCAGAGCAAGAGAGCTTCCTACATAGGATTATCTTTTAGGGACTTTTCTATCTTATTGTTTTATGTGTATGCGTGCTTTGCCTGTCTGTGCACCATTTGTCTGCTTGGTGCCTTTGAAGGACAGCAAAGGGCATCAGATCCCTTGAAACAGATGGTTGTGAGCTGCTATGTGGGTGCTGGATATCAAACCTGGGTCCTCTGGAAGAGCAGCCAGTGTTCTTCACCTCTGAGTCATCTCTCCAGGGCCCTGTTAGAAACTTTTTAGTTTCCCCTATTGGTCCACCATGCCCCCTACACCTGTGTTTTCATGGCTTGTGACATGTTACATTTATGCTTCACCAAAAATTCAGACAAAGGAGAATATGAAGGCAGTAGCCCCAATCTTCAGAAACAGCGTTGTGAGAATGTTCTTTTCTTGTATTGTCTCCTGAAGATGATTCATACTTCTCCAAAGGAAACATGGGTGACAGCCACAAACAGAATTACATATTTCCACATTCAAAAAGCAAAAGGGAAGCTGGCCTTGGTTGTGTACTTATAAATTTATGGAGGGAGGGGGTCAAGGAATGAGGACCACTGAGAGTTTGAGGCCAGCCTGGGCTATATAGTGAGACCCTGCACCAAAAAATCTGAAACTACAAATAAAAGTAAAAAGGGCTTGAGATGTGAGAGGCCATTGGCCTAGCATGTGCAAAGTTCTAGCTTCTGGAATAGTTCAGGACACAGCAAAAATATAAATAAATATGGTAAAATATGTATTTTTATATTTTAATTTTAGTATTACATTATGTAATATATTAAAATATTATTGTGCTGGTTAGTTTTTAGCTAGAGTCATCTGGGAAGAGGAAACTCAAGAAGATGCCTTCATCAGACTGACCTGCAGGCTAGTCTGTGGGGCATTTTCTTGACTAATGATTGTTGGGGTAGGACCCAGCCCACTGTGGACGGTGTGTCCCCTAGGCAGGTGCTCCTTGGTTGTATGCATAGGGGATAAAGAGACATCTCAATAGTTAAAGAGCACTTACTGCTCTTCCAGAAGACTCAGGTTTGATTTCCATTATCTACATGGCAGCTCACAACTGTCTGTAACTCCCATTCCAGGGGATCCACTGCCCTCTTCTGACCTCTGCAGACATACATGCAATCAAAGCATCCACACATGTAGTGGTTTGAATAAGATGGCCCCAATAGGCTCAGCTATCTGAACGCTTAGGAATGACACTATTTGTTGGAGTAGGTGTGACCTTGTTGGAGGAATGTGTCACTGGAGTGGGTTTTGAAGTTTCAATAGCCCAAGCCAAGCCCAAAGACTCTCTGCTGCCTGCAGAACTCAGCTGCTTCTGCATCATGACTGCCTGAATGCTGCCATATTCCCCGACTACGACAGTAGTGAACTAAACCTCTGAAACTACAAGCAAGTCCCAGTTAAATGCTTTCCTTTATAAGAGTTGCCATGGTCATGGTGTCTCTTCACAGCAAGAGAACACTGACTAAGACAATACACATTAAATGACTTTAATCCCAGCACTCAGAGCTCTGGGAGTTCAAGGTCAGCCTGGTCTATGTGAAGTTTCAGGCCAGCCAGTCCTAGACAATGAGACCCTGCCTCAAACAAAGCAAAACAAACCATAAAAGCAACATAACCTGACCAGCAGCAACAAAATATGTATGGGAAAATGCCTACAAAAATATTCTTTTATTATAGCTAGATCACACATATAATCCTAACACTTGGGAGGTAGAGGCAGAAGGACCAGGAGTTTAAAATCATCCTCAACTACATACCTAGTTCAAGGCCAGCATCCTGTCTCAACAAAAAAAAAAAAAAGAGAGAGAGAGAATTTGAAAATTCCCCCCCAGCATTATACGTTTTTATCCTCCAAAGATAAAATTTTGGTATTTTAAAAAACTCAGAAGAATCTGTATAATTTTTCTTTTTCTTTTTTCTTTTCAAGACAGGGTTTCTCTGTGGCTTTGGAGCCTGTCCTGGAACTAGCTCTTGTAGACCAGGCTGGCCTCAAACTCACAGAGATCTGCCTTCCTCTGGCTCCCAAGTGCTGGGATTAAAGGCATGCGCCATCACTACCCAGCTAATTTTTCAATTAGAAACACAGTTGGTTTTTTTTTTTTTTTTTGAGGCAAGGCCACATACAGCCAAGACTGACTTCAAACACACTAAGTAGTTGAGGAAGGAAGACCTTGAACTTCTGATCCTTCTGATCCTCCTGCCTCCATCTCCTGAGTGCTGGGATTACAGGCTTGGCCACAATTCTGGTTTTTGATGACCTGAGAATAAAATGCATGCTAGGCAAGCTTTCTTCTTATTGAGCTACATTCCCAGTCCTTAAGCATATGTTCTCAATATAGCAGCTTCTCAGATGATTAAATAGAGTTACAATATGGCTCAGCGGTCCTATGCCAGGTATGTACCCAAGAGTAATGAAAACATGGCTGCCCAAAACTTTGCAAACAAATGTTTATAGCACTATTAATCATAGTCAAAAGATAGAAACAACCCAAATGTCCATCAACTGATGAGTGGATAAACAAAATACCATTTGTAAAAGAAAAAGAAATCAGGCATAAGGTCAAATTATTACTCATGTGTGATGCAGATGGACAACCACAGTAGGTTATGGTCCTGAGGTGGGGGGATGATTCCTTACTTCTTTTATTTATTTGTTTGTTTTTTGAGACAGGGTTTCTTTGTGTAACCATCCTGGCTGTCTTGAAACTGCTCTTAGACCAGGCTGGCCTTGAACTAACAGAGATCCACTGGCCTTTGCCTCCCAAGTGCTGGGATTAAATACCTGCATACCTGCGTCACCACCACCTGGCTTCCTCACCCTTTTTCTTTTCTTTTCTTTCTTTCTTTCTTTCTTTCTTTCTTTCTTTCTTTCTTTCTTTCTTTCTTTCCTTTCTTTCTTTTTCTTTTCTTTTCTTTTTTTTTTTTGAGTTTTTCATGACAGGGTTTTTCTGTGTCGTTTGGAGCCTGTCCTGGAACTCACTCTGTAGACCAGGCTGGCCTCGAACTCACAGAGATCTGCCTGCCTCTGCCTCTCGAGTGCTGGGATTAAAGGCATGTGCTAACATTGCCTGGCCCCTTACCTTCGTTTAAGGTGAGGAAAACATTCTAAAATTGACTTGCACTGGTAGCTGCACATATCTGTGAGCTGTATACTTTGGGTGAACTGTACAGTTACAGACTATGAACTACATCATAAAGCTTTGATATCTGAGAGACCACAGGCAAATTGAACATTCCTTTTAGGACTCTCAGGTCTGGGTGCTTTGAAAGTCTAGTGACACCCCGATGGCTAGATATCTTCCATCCCACAAATATCATCTACTCTACCCTCTTTCAGGGCCCTCCTGGGTGTCACATAGACTGGTACTTACACAGCCACTCCTGGACAGAAAAACAAACACATAATGTGTTCCTGGCATAGCCATTTCCAGACATCTGGTCTACCTGATCCTATAGCAGTCCACAGGTGTTATTTTTACCCTCTCTGAAATGACCTCTCTCCTGATCTATGTGGGGCTCTGGGATTCCCACCTCCTTCTGTAAGCTTTATCTTTCCTTGTTAAGATTATTAGGGAACTCACAGTCCACCTGCTCTTCTGTTGGTCCAGGCTATCTGGAGTTTCTGAACAGGTTTCACACCCATTATGCTTCTTTTACCCATCCTTCATGCCCATCAGCAAGCCTTTCTTCCTCCTTTCCTTTTCCTTTTTAATATGTATGTGTGTAAGTAAATATGCAAATATGCATGTGTGTTTTATTTTATTTTTTTGAGACAGGTTTCACTGTGGAGCTCTGACTATCCTTAAACTCACTATATAGATCAGGCAGGCCTTGAACTCACAGAGATGCACCTGCCTCTGTCTCTCAAGTACTGGATTTAAAGGTGAGCATCACTACACCTGGAATGCTTTTATTTTTTGAAATGGGATTTGTGTAGCCTAGGTGGGTCTCAGACTTGCTTTGTAGCTGGATGGCCTCACATTCCTGATCCAGCTGCTTCTGCTTCCCAGCTGAGATTACAGGCTTCCACCACCATGCTTGGCTCTCTTTTTTATTTTAAAGGGTAGTATTTTATTTTTTAAATTTTATTTTATGTATATGGATGCAGTGCCCACAGGGACCAGAAAAAGGTATTGGACCTGGAACTAGTTAAAGACAGTTGTTAACTGACATGTGTGTGCTGGGAATTGGACCTGGGTCTTTGGGAAGAACAAGTGTTCTTAGCCACTGAGCCATTCTTCCAGCCCCAAGAGTAACACTTCTTATGAAAGAAAACTTGGCTAAGCATGGTGGTACACATCTGTAATCTCAAGTACTCTGGACACTGAGGCAGGAGGAACACAAGTACAAGGCAAGCCTGGGCAACTTAGATTCGAGCTCAAATAGTTAAGAATAAAGGGGGCTGGCATTTAGAGGTAGAATGCTTGCCTAGCTTGTGTAAGGCCTTGGGTTCAGTCCTCAGTTCTGTAAAAGAAAACAAAGGAAGGGAAAGTAAACGAAGAAGAAAGGCAGGTAGACAAAGCAACTTGGAAAATTCAACAGCATAGGAGAAAAGCTCTGTCCACAGCCTAGTCATCAAACACCCGCTGATTTTATACATACATACATACATATGTATGTATAAAATCACATCAACATATATAAGGAGGCAGGGGGCCATATGTACAAATGTACGAAAACTCCAAAATATAGGCAACATTCCCTGAAGACACATAGGACGGTGTCCTTGACCTGTGGCTCCACATTTACCTTGACACCACATCTAAGCACTGATCCAGTCCCTGTGGCAGAAAGTTTCTCATATTTTATCCCGAACCTTGAGATTAGAAGAATGCTTTTGTTTGACTTTCCCAGACAGGGTTACTCTGTGCAGTCCTGGCTTCCTGGAACTCACTCTGTAGACCAGATTGACCTCAAACTCACAGAGATCTGCCTGCCTCTGCCTCCCCAGTGCTGCGATTAAAGATGTGTGCCACACACTACTGCCTGGCTACTTGTGGATTTCTTTTTTATTTGTTTTGTTTTTTGAGACAAGGTTTCCCTGTGCAACAGTCCTAGCTGTCCTGGAACTAGCTCTTGTAGACCAGGCTGGCCTCGAACTCACAAGGATTCACCTGCTTCTGCCTCCCGAGTGCTGGGATTAAAAGCGTGCACCACCACCGCCCGGCCTGACTTATAGATTTCTTAAACATCAGGAAAATAAGGTTGGGGATGGAGCAAGTGATTGGCATGCGTGAGGCCCGAAGTCTGATTCTTACAGTCACATACAGAGGGAAAAAGACCAGAGTAATTAATATGGTCAAAGGCTGAGAATCTCGGGATCCAATATACACATAGAAAGAGAAACATGTATTAAAAGAGCAGAGAGTTACAGTCTTCCCTGACCTTGCAGAACACCACACTGACTTGATTTCCGACTTTGTCTGTATTAGCTCCTCATGAGTGTGTTGTTGGTAATTTCTAGAGGCCTTAACCTGGAAGCTCTCAGGACACTGTCCTTGGTTTTCTTTGTTTCTCGACCTGAAGCTTCATCTAGCCACAGTTCCTCAGCTTGACATTCTGGGATGCTGATCAAAAGCATGATAACTTCACTATTATGTCTTCACCAAACCCACCCCCAAGGGCTCAAGGATCTGTGCAGAAGAGGAGGTGAAGAGATTGTAAGAGCCAGAGGTGATGGATGATTCCGAGGAGACAGTGTCTCCAGACACAGCAGTACTGATGCCCATATGAACTCACAGAGACTGTGGACTTGTACAGATTCAAGCCAGACCAGGTCCCAGCACTAAGAGGGGAAAATGGACACACGGCTCACCCGAACCAAGAAGCTATCTGCAACTGATACCCACTGGCAAAGGGAAAATCAGTTTACTTCAGTGGAATGTCACTGGGTATATTAATTACACTCCCCAGCAGACCCCATACCTAGCAGTAGTTGGTCAAAACAAAATGAACTCAATGGTACTTTTGTAGGCTTTTTGTCTCATTTTGCTTTGTGTGGGCATTTTTTTTGTCTTACCAATCTTTTGCTTGTTTATTTTTTGTTTTTGTAGGGTTCTCTCTCTCTGTATGTATGTATGTATGTGTTTCTTGTGTTGTCTGGTGTGATGGCACAAGCCTTTAGTCTCAACACTGAGAAGTCAAAAGCAGGTGAATCTCCATGAGCTCAAAACTGACCTGGTCTGCACAGAGTTCCAGGCCAGCCAAGGTTACATAGTAAGACTCTGCTCAGAAACAAACAAACGAACGAACAAGCAAAACACTACAATGTGCACATTGTTTTAAGGGCTCATTACTTTCATGTGTTTGGTGCTGCAGGAAGTTTTAAGATTTATTTGCACATATGCATATACACATATTTATGTAGTTGAATTTACAGCTAATTGCATGGAAAAAACCCAGTGATACCCAGATATTATAAGTGTTTTTGGATTGTGGTTTACAAGAAGTTTAAAACGTCTTTAGCACCATCAAATGGATTTAAATGCCATGTTGTCTTTACAATAACCTAAATGTGTAACCATAGACTGCCTTTTTCACATTTGGAACAATACACATGATTAAAGTACATATTAGGCATCTGGGGGAAGGCCCAGCACTTAAGAGCACTGGCTGCTTTGGCGGAGAATCAGAGTTTGGATCCCAGTACCCACATTGCAACTCACAGCCACCTGCAATCTCACTCTTGTCCGACGCCCTCTTCCGTTCCGCTCGGGCATCTGCATGGAGGTGCGCATACACACAGGCAGACATGCACATGCATAAAGACAATTAACTCAAAAAGAAGCATATTTACACACACTGAAAACATAATCGCTTGACGCCAGCCAGTTAAAATGCAGTCTAAGCAGCCTGACGCCAGCTGGCCCTGTCTGCAGGGAAAAGCAGAAGGGAGAGCATCAAAACGTCCTTGCGCATCTGTCCAGGTGTCTGTGCATTTTCTCTCCGCAGATGACCTTTCCCCGCGCGTGGCCGAGGCTCACGGTCCGGACCTCAGCGCCCCCGGCGGCGGGTCCAGGCAGCAGCACGGGGTAGGGGAGGCGGCGCCCAGCGTCCCGCGCTTCCCGCGAGATCCCGCGCGCGCTCCGCCCCGCGCCGCGCCGCGCTCCCCGCTGGGCACGTCCTGCCGCCCGCGCCGCTTGCCACCGCCCGCAGCCGCCCCGCGAGCCGCTTTGTCTCGGGCGGGGCGCACGGAGAGGCCGCCAGGTGCCCCCCGCCGCGGGCCCGGGCCCCCCGCCCCGGGGCGGCGACGGCGGTGCCGGGCCCCGGGGCGGAGGGCGCGCCGGGATGGGCCCCAAGCGGCGGCAGCTGACGTTCCGGGAGAAGTCGCGGATCATCCAGGAGGTGGAGGAGAACCCGGACCTACGCAAGGGCGAGATCGCGCGGCGCTTCAACATCCCGCCGTCCACGCTGAGCACCATCCTGAAGAACAAGCGCGCCATCCTGGCGTCGGAGCGCAAGTACGGAGTGGCCTCCACCTGCCGCAAGACCAACAAGCTGTCCCCGTACGACAAGCTGGAGGGGCTCCTCATTGCTTGGTTCCAGCAGATCCGCGCCGCGGGCCTGCCGGTCAAGGGCATCATCCTGAAAGAGAAGGCGCTACGGATAGCGGAGGAGCTGGGCATGGACGACTTCACGGCTTCCAACGGCTGGCTGGATCGCTTCCGCCGGCGCCACGGTGTAGTGGCCTGCAGCGGCGTAACCCGCTCCCGGGCGCGAAGCTCTACCCCCCGGGCCCCAGCGGCACCTGCCGGCCCAGCCGCGGTGCCCTCGGAGGGCAGCGGTGGGAGTACACCAGGCTGGCGCACGCGGGAGGAGCAGCCGCCGTCGGTGGCTGAGGGCTACGCCTCGCAGGACGTGTTCAGCGCCACCGAGACCAGCCTGTGGTACGACTTTCTGTCCGACCAGGCCTCAGGGCTGTGGGGAGGTGATGGAACGGCTCGCCAGGCCACCCAGCGCCTTAGCGTTTTGCTGTGCGCCAACGCTGATGGCAGCGAAAAGCTTCCTCCGCTGGTCGCAGGCAAGTCCGCCAAGCCCCGTGCAGGCCAAGGTGGTCTGCCCTGTGACTACACTGCCAACTCTAAGGGTGGAGTCACTACCCAGGCCCTAGCTAAGTACTTGAAAGCGCTGGACACCCGAATGGCTGCAGAATCTCGTCGGGTCCTTTTGCTGGCCGGCCGTCTGGCTGCCCAGTCTTTGGACACCTCGGGCCTGCGGCACGTGCAGCTTGCCTTCTTCCCTCCCGGCACTGTGCATCCATTGGAGCGAGGAGTGGTCCAACAGGTGAAGGGCCACTACCGCCAGGCTATGTTGCTCAAGGCCATGGCAGCACTCGAGGGCCAGGATCCCTCAGGCCTGCAGCTGGGCCTAGTGGAGGCCCTACACTTTGTGGCTGCAGCCTGGCAAGCGGTGGAGCCCTCGGACATAGCAACTTGCTTTCGTGAGGCCGGTTTTGGAGGTGGCCTAAATGCCACTATCACCACTTCCTTCAAGAGTGAGGGAGAAGAAGAGGAGGAGGAAGAGGAGGAGGAAGAAGAAGAAGAGGAGGGTGAAGGGGAAGAGGAGGAGGAAGAAGAGGAAGAAGAAGGGGAGGAGGAAGAAGGAGGGGAAGGAGAGGAGGTGGGAGAAGAAGAGGAGGTAGAAGAGGAGGGTGAGGTTGATGACAGTGATGAAGAGGAGGAGGAAGAAGAAGAAAGCTCCTCTGAGGGTTTAGAGGCTGAAGACTGGGCCCAGGGAGTAGTGGAGGCCAGTGGTGGCTTTGGGGGTTACAGTGTCCAGGAAGAGGCCCAGTGCCCCACCCTCCATTTTCTGGAAGGTGGGGAGGACTCGGACTCAGACAGTGACGAAGAGGAGGAAGATGAAGAGGAGGATGAGGAAGACGATGACGATGAGGATGATGATGATGATGGTGATGAGGTCCCTGTACCCAGCTTTGGGGAGGCCATGGCCTACTTTGCCATGGTCAAACGGTACCTGACCTCCTTTCCCATCGATGACCGCGTGCAGAGCCACATCCTTCACTTGGAACATGATCTGGTCCACGTGACTAGGAAGAACCATGCCAGGCAGGCAGGAGTTCGGGGTCTTGGACATCAAAGCTGATCTGCAGGATATAGCTGTGCTCCAGCCCAGATGGACAGCACCTGCCCAAGGCAGAGAACTCTGGGCATCTGCTGGAGATGGCTGGAGGAGTTGCAGGGCCTTCAGTAATGCTTCGCCCAGCCCTGAGACAGGCTCAGGGGCTGAGGTCTGCCTCACTGCTATTGCCTCCTTCTCAGATTCCTGTTTCCTCCCCATTAGTTCCTGGGCTCAGGGCACTGGTTGGATGGGAAGCTGTCCGGTGCTACCACACCATGCCACCAGTGGGCTAGACCATAGCAGCAGCCAGGGACAGGTCCTGGAAGCTCTTGGCCAGAGAGTGCCTCTCCCCTTACCACCCAAACAGGTCTTTGGTGGGGGATCCCAAAGCCATTCTGGAAGGGGCTCCAGAGAAAGGTCCAGCCTAGGCTCCCACAAAACTAGCATCCCTCTCCTCCTCCTGCACCTCTAGGCTGCCTAAAGAAGCACAGTGTAACTTAGGGCAGGCTCCTGAGTCTGCCTCCTGCCTGCTTTCCACCTCCCTAAATCCCTTTCTCTGGCCCAGTCTTTGGCCCTTGGTTTTCTTTCCAGATTGGAGGTTTCCAAGAGGCCCTCTTGAGGAGTGACAGCAGGCACCTCCAATCTGGGCAGCTGCAGGCCTTGTGCCTCAACCTCTGCAGGCCCCCATCCTGGGCAGAGGGGCCTGGGGCTGGGCCCAGAGTCCAGCCATCCAGGTGCTCCCTTCCCAGTTTGAATTCAATAAATCTGTCTACTCCCCTTTTGTGGGAGTGAATGTTTTAACAGCCATGGATGCATCCTTCATGGTCTGGGCTTGCGTCTGTCTTGGGGGACACATCCTTTCCAGGTTCCCCTTGGTTCTTGTAGTGGGACATGAAAGCAGGGTTTGAGCAGATGTCCATGACTGGGGTGCGTGACAGGCAGTGACACCCACATCTAAATGTTAGAGAATTCTGGGGAGGGAGGGCCTTTAGTGACGTATCTTTTGATAGACTGCAGGAACCCTAACCTTAACCTCCTTTATGGTCACTGGAGTGGGGCAGTAGAGAGGGAGCCGGCAGTCTGTTAGGGCAGATCAGGCAGTATACCCCTGAAGACAGCCCACTAAGGCTAGTTAAGGAAGGTCCTTGCAGGGGTTGAGCAGGAATGAGGAAAGCTCATTGGTTCTATATAACCTGCTATGGGCCAGGTTAGAGTTGGAGGGCCATGCAAGGAACCCTTGTTTTACTTTAAGAGGGAGTTCTTCAGGCTGTTCAAGAGACTGGCATTTTCAAGTCTATTAATCACCTTTGAGGCCATGACAGGAGGAAGGTGAAGTTACTAGGAAACATGGCACCCCCATGAAATTGGTAGCTCACTGTGCAGGGCCACTCCCCCACTCCAGTCCAAAGGTGAGGGCATGTCTTTTCAGAGCCCGGCCCCTCCCTTCATGGCTCTCCCTTATTGGGCCTCACAGGTTCCAGTCAAGGAAAGACCTGAGCGGGGCAGGTAACTCTGAGTCCAAACCGGTTTTCCCACCTTACTTAGGTCTGGTAATTTCCCAATCCCTAACATACCCCAGCCACCAAGTTCTCCCCACACTGGAATGTAAGGGGGTGGGGGATATCCAAATCATCCTTTGTGCCTTGTTTGCCCTGGGTATGGTTCTTTCCAAAAAAGCTGTCCATAAATGTTTGGGTCTTTTGTATTTCTGACACGGGATTATCTCCAAGCCTTGAAAATTAGTTTTTGTTTTTAATGCAAATTTTGCTTATATGTGTATTGGGGTAGGGATGAACCCAGGGTCTAGAGCAACCTAGGCTCACTGAGCCACACTTCCCCCTGAAACTTTTAAGACGAAATCGAGCAAAGGAGTTGTGATTCCATTTGGCATCAGCCCTTCCTCTGATTTCTCTTCCTTTGGAGGAAGAGACTAGAAAGCCTAGCCTACCCAATGGGCCTGCTCTAAGTAGTAAGTAGGAGGGAGCAGGGGTGTTTTCTCTAGATGCCCCTGGACAGACAGGTCCTTTATCTCCAGTACCAAGACAGATCACTTTAATCTGCCTCCTGCCAATAAGAACATCTTACTGGTCCTAGGATTTAACACAATCTGATGCCAATAGGGCCCTTTCTTTATGCTAGGTGTCAAACACTCAGATACCCTTACGACAAACAGGCAGAAGAGGTTCAGTAATGTGCCCAAAGCTACTTTAGGCTGTTGGAAGCAAACTTTCTCAGGCAAGCTCTAGTACTTTGTATTCCTTCATAACAGAGGGTCCTGTGTGTCTACCCCTCCTGGTTGCAGAAATCAGTTTCTAACCCATCATAGAATATCCCTCTGGAGAATGGTAAGGGATGTGACAGTGTCTGTTGAAGCTCTTGCTTTTATGTATACAGCTGATTTCTAATCCCTAATCCCCATACAAATACAGGCCACTTACACTTTTTTCCATTTTGTAAATTTCTTTCAAAATAAATTATTGGGACAAGTAGATGAAAACTTTCTATTTTACAAAGAAGGAAATAGGGTTAAGGAATTAAATGACCTTGCCCAAGAAAATGGCCTTAAACTTCTCTCCCTGGGAATCTGGGTTATATATTAAGTGCCCCAGTAGGATACACTGGGATGAGGAAATGGCAATGACCCTAGGTCTACAGAGCTTTGGAGGGAGCTAGTGAGGAAGCACTGTTAAACAACTTAGAGGACCAGGAGAGTGGTTAAGAGCAATGGCTGTGCTCCCAAAGGACCCAGGTTTGATCCCCAGCACCCACATAGTGGCTCACAACCATCTGTAACTCTAGTTCCAGGGGATCCAACACCTGCCCTCTGCAGGCATCAGGAACACATGTGGTACACAGATATACAGTTTATCACACAGCATCAGTAGGTATCAGATTAGCAGAGTGCCCGCCTCCCTCAACGTTAGCATGCATGGAGATGCTGTTTCTTTTAGGACTGACAAATGGCACAGAAGGGGAATGGTTTCTGGGGACATAGCTGGTTTTGGCAGAGCCCAGATTGGGCTTTGATTGGTCAGCAAGTGATGTGGACAGACAGGTGATGCCTTCTTGGAGAAAAAGGAATATAAGTACAGATAACTGCCCTTTCAAAGCTGGGACCCAGGGGAAAGAGATGGAAAAACTACTACTCCCAGAAGTCTCTGTTTCCAGGCAAGTAGCCACGGTTGCTATGGTTTCAGAAAACAATATGGCTGCTCCCAGATGGGATTTGAGTCTGTGCGGAGTAAGGAAGTAAACGTAGTTCTGAACGCTCGCAGTGGCGAGAGGAGGCACTTGAAGGGTCCTGGGGCTGGCGTTGGGCTCTGTGGCGGAACATTGAGGACTTGCCCAGAAGGCAATGGCAAGCAGCGTGGATGAGGAGGCTCTGCACCAGCTGTACCTCTGGGTAGACAACATCCCTCTGTCCCGGCCCAAGAGAAACCTCTCCCGGGACTTCAGTGACGGAGGTGTGTGTTGTGTGTTTTAGAATGTTCTGTCTTTATGTATGTGTAATAGATTTGTGTGTATGCTATAGTTTTTGGTGTGTGTGTATGTAGAGTGGGAGCAGGGGTGGGATCTGTGTTTTGGGACTTGATTGTGGAAGTGTGCACTTGCATGTTTCTTCTATTCGTGAGTGAACAATGTATGTCCATGATACCTTGTGCACATAGAGTGTGTCTGTGTGTCTCGCTTCAGGGGCGTTAAGGACTAAGCTGTGTGTCTGGGTGTGTATTTGTGAATCTATGCTTGTTCATAGTTCTGTGTTCTACAGTCTGTCTTGTAATGTGTGTGTGTGATAGAGTCTTGGACTCCTGCCTCTCCGGCCTCTACTACATTGCTGTGTCTAGCTACCAGATTTTGTGATTATAAGCATGCACCACCTCTCCTGTTTGTTTTTAATGTGGTTCTAGGGAGCCAAACCCAGGGCACTGTGAATGCTATGCAAACATGCCACCGAGTGACATCCCCATCCCGTGCTCTTTTGTGTTGACATGTTCTGTCCTGAATGTATATATGTTTTTTTTGTGCGTATGTATAGTGTGTTTGTTTTTCAGGAAAGGCTCCTGTATTTAAGAAATGCATAGTTCTGTAGCCAGAATGTCTTCATTTCTATGTGTATAATTGAGGAAACTACATGTATATATGACTTCTGTGTTTGTGTGTGTTCTATGTGTGCACCATGTGTGTCTGGCATTTATTTGTTCTCTGCATCTATTCATTCTGACCTATATACACCTGTAGAGGGACATTTTTGAGATACAGGGTAGCGAAGTAGCCCCTAACTCACTATTTTCCTGCCTTCTGTGTGATGGGATTACAGGCATGTGCTACCACAGCCTGCTTATATGGTGCTGGGGGTTGAGAGCAGCACTTCATACATGTTATACAGGCATGCTACCAACTGTTCTATATTCCCAGCAGAAGGATCTTGTTTTTCTGCTTGTGGAAATCTGTAATTCTCCTGAGATTTTAGTGTGTGTGTGTGTCCTTGTGAATTCCCAGAACAAGGCTGCAGCCTCCTGTAGGGCCCTCTTGGAGTCTGTTTTTCTGTGCCCTGATATAATAAGGAAGATGCCTTTTCTCTGAGAAATGTAGGATCTTGATTTGATTATTGATCTTGCTTTCTTTGTCTCCTTTCTGTCCACCTTCCCTTCTTCTGTATCCATCCCTTCTCTCTGGCCCATGCTCTTGCCTTTCCTATCTGTTCCCAATCCTGCTCCCTCAGTCCTGGTTGCAGAGCTTATCAAGTTTTACTTCCCCAAGATGGTGGAGATGCACAATTATGTCCCTGCTAACTCTCTCCAGCAGAAGCTCAGCAACTGGGGTCACCTGAACAGGTAGTAGAATCCCTGGGTGCAGAAGTAAACTCTGCAGCCCCTGCCTGCTTCCCAAGAGGGATTGCTCCAGCCTCAATTTTCTCTGACCTTTCCTGGAGATGTGTTTTTACTAGCATGCACATGCGTGCATGTACACACACACCTGGGTTGGTCCCTACCAATGCAAAACAACAACAAAAACCTCCTATGGTCTTGACAGGCAGACTGAGACTGCTGGGGGGGGGAGCGGGAGATACAGAATCCATTTAGTAATAAAATCAAATAATTATTTTATTTATTTATGGAAACAAGGAAATTGGAATACTCAAGCAAGGAGGTTCAGAAGTCTGCTCTTCCAGTCCCCTGGGGCTATGCCCACTCCTTTCCCATTGCACTCCATTCATTTCCCCAGGACCCACTCACCCTTCTTGTATCCACTCCTTAGAAAGGTGCTGAACAAGCTGAACTTCTCTGTCCCTGACGATGTGATGCGGAAGATTGCACAGTGTTCTCCGGGTGTAGTGGAGCTGGTGCTCATTCCACTAAGGCAGCGCCTGGAGGAGCGGCAAAGGCGCCAGAAACTGGGTGCTGGCTCCTTACAGGTGCTGCTGCTTGTGTCTGCTGATGAGGGTGCAAGGGGTGCTCCCCAGACAGTGGACTAGTCAATGGCGATGCCTAGGCGATAAATAGGAAGACAGGTGTCTAGCTAAGCGACTCTGGCCCACAGGATTGTGGAAGGGAAATGGAGTTTCTTGGAGGTAGATGAGCCCAGGTTCACAGGAGGCCATATCTCTTCTTTCAGGAGCTGGCTTCCCAAGATGTCAGTGGCTACATGGATATGGGTAAGGTGGCTTTCCTTTATCTCAGGAAAGCTTTCCTCCACCGATTTTAGGATCGGGGGAGGCAGGAGAATGGTACTCCGACAAGGTCCCTCCTTCACTTGCTTTGTCTTAGGTCTCTCCCAGAAGACTCTAGGAGATGGTGCTCCAGCCCCGGGAGGAGAGCAGCTCAGGTAAACTTGAGAGTTCTGACCTCACCGGGCTTGATAACTTCACCACAAAGACTAATGTGGCAGTGCCTTGGTCATTGGGGAGGTGGTGAAAAGGCGAAAAAGGAAGGCCTGGTAGCAAGTACTAGAAAGAAATGGCAGGGTCTGAGGTCCAGGCCTCTGCTAAGCTGCTACCCACTGCAGAGGGGGCCGGCCGCCTGCGCATCGACCCCCTGGATATAACCAGGCGCTGCAGGGCGATCCGAGCTTCGTCCTTCAGATTGCTGAAAAGGAGCAGGAGCTGTTGGCCTCTCAAGAGACAGTGCAGGTGAGGAGAGGACACTAAGGCCTAAGGGGCAGCTTGAGATGTGCAGGGGCAAAACACTGGCAGGACAACAGGTCTTCAGGCTTGACGTCTCTGCGCCCCAACCCAGGTCCTGCAGATGAAGGTGAAGCGTCTGGAACACCTGCTCCAACTCAAGAACGTACGCATCGATGACCTGTCCCGGAGGCTCCAGCAGGCCGAGCGCAAGCAGCGGTGAGCGGTGCCCGGGCTGCGCGGGTCTTCCCAGTACCCGTTGGAGCCCCGACGCCGCGACCAACCCACTCACCTGCGGACGCAGGATTGGGAGGTCGGAGCGAGCTGCTCACTGGCGCCCCCTGCAGCAGCGGCGCTCGGATGCGGAGGGTTCGGGCGAACGTGGGGGTGTTCAAAACTGAGACCTGGGATTGATCCTCCTCCTTACACTCCATCCGGGCCAGGAGAAAAGACCACTTTCCACAGCCCAGAAAACCTGTGCGGACACACGGCATGACCTCCCAAGCCGTGTCCACTTTGAGGCTTCCAGCGCTGGGCCTGGAGAGGCGGTCCTCTGGTTCCTTTCTCAGCTCAGAGGATAGCCCTGTTTCCATCCATGTTAATTCTCCATGGCCTCCAACATGCGAGCAGCTACCCCCGGAAGTGGAGGGATTCTCTTGCCCCTCCTGGGTGCTTACATGGGACCCATCTCAGGGCTGGAGACCACTGCAGCTGGAGAAGAAGGGATAAGGTGTTGAAAGAAGCAGGAGTAAGAGGCATCCAGCTGTGTGCAATAGCCCTTTCCGCACGGAGCAATGTAAGGAGTGCCTGGGGAAGACAGAGCAGAGTTGTCTCTATTAAAAGTGGTGTTGTGCGTTCTTCCCTGTCCCTGCCTTTTCTTTCTGTCTGTATGGGTCCGAAAGGCTTCGAGTTCCTGCCTTGTCCTTTATCGCTTTCACCTAGCTGTCCTCTTAAAGACCCTGTGAACCCAGAATAGGTCTCATGCTATGGGACCCACTGCTTATTAGATTGATGATATTGCCAGTGGACAGAGTTTGGGAAGTGTGACAACCTGCTTCTATCACTGGGTGACCCTCATTGTCTCCTTCCAGTGTCCTCCAAACTTGTCCAAACCCAAGCTGCAGATTTTCACCAAGGTGGCCACTCATGTTCCCAACCTTGTCCGTGGATTCTCGTAAATTAGCTTTCTGTATGACTTTTTACCCCATCCACACACTGATCTCAATTCTATGGACAGTGGCTACATGTCACTTGAAACCCTGACCATGGCATGACCTTCACTCCAATGATTTATTGACTGACAATAATGCTGAACATTTGTAAATCCCGAGGTCTGGCTATTCCATTCCCAGGCATGCATTCAACACATTGCATGCGAGAAACTTGTGTCCTATGTTCTGGGAAGCATACCACAACAATCATACAGAACTGAAACGATGGGCCGGGGATGGGCTCAGCTGTTGAGAGCATTTGCAGAGGATCCAGGTTCCATTCCCAGCACCCACGTGGCAAGCCACGTCTCTTCATCACTCCAGTTCCAGGGCCTCCAACACCCTCTTCGGACCTCCATGGGCACCAGGCCCACATGTGGTGCACAAACCACCACTTGAGCTTAAAATAAATCTAAAAAGAAAAAGAATTAAAAGGAACTTGTATTGGTTATCTATTACTGTGTAACAAATTACTACCAATGTAAAGGCTTGAATTAACACATGATTTGTCTTGTTTGTTTTTGAGGGTCCAATCTTAGCAAGGCTCAGCTGGATCTTGATGCTTACAAGGTTAAGGCTGAGGTGTCAGCTACAAGTGTGACCTCATCCTCAGGCTTAAGATCAACTAGGGAAGGAGGCACACTCTGTTAACAGATCAGTCCCCTGTGGGTTATTGGGCTTCAGTGTTGACGACTGTTGCCTTGTGACTGCTCTAATTTCCTTGACCATTTCCAGTATAGTAGTTTACTTTAAAAATTTGCATTTTACATTTATGTAAGTGTGCATATGCATGCCACAGCGTGCGTGCGTGCGTGCGTGTGTGTGTGTGTGTGTGTGTGCATTATGCGTAGGTCAGAGAACCTGAGACCACATAGTGGAAGGAGAAAACTGACTTTCACAAGTTGTTCTCTGACCTACACACACATCAAAACTTGGGCTGTGGCAAATGCCTTTATTCACTGAGTCATCTCACTGGCCCCACATAGCTTATTTTACTAAAGCCAGCAAATGAGACAGTAGAGAGTGGGTTAGCAAATCACTCATGGTAGTGCACGCCTTAAATCCCAGAACTTGGGAAGTAGAGGCAGTCTGATCTCTGTGAGGTCAAGGCCAGTCCGGGCTATATTTTGAGACCCTGTCTCAACTAATTAATTAAAAAATAATTAAAGGACTCAAGCTAAGGTTCAGGGGTTAAGAGGACCAGAACTCATAACTGCCTGTTTCAGGGGATCAGATATCTTCTGATTTCTGAGAGCATCTGCACATATGTGCGTACCCACACACATATTTTAGAAATATCTTTAAAAGAGTAGGTAGCAAGATGGAAATTACAATCATCTCATGTAATCACAGACGTGACATCCCAACACATTTGCTGTTTTCTGCTCATGAGAAGCAAGTTGGTGGGTTCCATCCACATTCAGGGAGGGGTTGTTCACGGGCATTAACATCAGGAGGAACTGTTGGAGCTATTTTTCCTTTTGTGATCCTTCTGCCTCTGCCTCTTTTAGCAAACCCTACCAGCATGTGCCACCACAACCATCTATTTTTCCTTTTGTGGTAATGAAAGAATAAAATCAAGGACAGTAGTAGTTCCCTTTGAGAAGACTGAAGAGAGAGGAAAGAAATCAGTTGGTTTATGTTATTTGTAATGGTTTCATTCTGGAGGCAGGCAGTGGGTCTATGTATGTGAATTATTTATGGAACCAATTTCTAAATAATATTAAGAATGTGCTGTGGGGGGGGGGCTGGAAAGATGGCATAGTGGTTAAGAGCACTGCTGTTCTTCCAGAGGACCTGGGCTCAATTCCCAGCACCCACATAGCAGCTAACAACTGTCTGTAACTCCAGTTCTAGAGGATCCAACATGCTCACACAGACATACATGCAGGTCAAACACCAATGCACATAACATAAAACTAAATCATTTTAAAAAAGAATGTGGTGGGGACCGTATCTCAGTTGGTAGGATGTTTACCTAGCACACACGAAGCCCTGTGTACAATCTGTAGTACTACATAAACAAGGCATGGTTGCCAGAACCTGTAATTTCAGTACTTGGGAGACAGAGACAAAAGGACTGAAAATTCATTATTATCCTTGGCCATATAATAAATCCATAGCCAGCCTGGGCTACATGAGACCCTGTTTCAAAAAAAAAAAATTGTGAGTTAGGAATTCTCTTTGAGGAGACACCAGGGCCAAGGCAACTTCTAAAAGAAAGCATTTGAGACAGGGTTTGTTGGACTAGGAGTCCAAGCTCCAGGGAAGAGTTGCTTCAAGACACCATCCAGACACCACAGT
>JAQHUG010000170.1:2696446-2710088 GCA_028555095.1 Dicrostonyx torquatus | reverse complement strand
TCATTACAGATGGTTGTGAGCCACCATGTGGTTGCCGGGAATTGAACTCAGGACCTTTGGCAGAGCAGGCAATGCTCTTAACCACTGAGCCATCTCTCCAACCCAAGGCTGCTTGGATTTAAAACTAAAAAAGATGCTGAGCATCCTTCTAGAATGTTCTTATTTTTTTGAGATGGGGTCTCTTTGAGTAGTCTTCAGCTCAAAATCCTGTGCATTGGCTTCCTGAGTGCTGGGATTATAGGTAAGCACCAACCATTCCTATAATTCCAGCAGTAGATGGGATTGCAGCGGGATTTGTGTGCGGCATGCTTTGGAGCCTGTTCTGGAACTCGCTCTGTAGATCAGACAGACTGGCCTTGAACTCACAGAGATCTGACTGTCTGCCTCTTGAGTGCTGGGATTAAAGGTGTGAGCCCCCTTCACCCGGCTATATTTCTTCTTTACACACAGGGAAGTGTGTTGCATTCTGTGTTCTGCACCTCTGTGTAGATCTGTGATTAATTTTATGAACGAATTTAACAGGGCATCCAGTTGCTTAAGCAGCCTTGTTCTAAGTGCTCTGTGAGAGCGTTCTGGGACATTAGTGGCAGATTGCCCTATCTTCTGTAGGTAGACTGGCCTCCTCCAATCAGTTGAAGGACTTGAGTAGAATACAAAGGCTGATCCTCCCTTGGATATGAGAGAATTTCTACAGCCCGGTGGCTTTTGGACTGGCACCTCAGCCCCACCCATCTTTTTCTTCAGACTCAGATAGAAACACTGCTCTTGCTGAGTCTTGATCCTAAGCCTAACGGCCTTTGTACCAAAACTACCCCATCAGCTCGCCTCATTTTCAAGTCTCAGAACCTACACAGGATCCGAATGAATAATTTACCCTCCTGTACCTCTCTATCAAGACACCCTGTGACCAGAGGGCTCGCCAGTTACCATAATCGTGTGAGCCAACTCCTTATACCAAAGGAATCACTCAGTCCCTTTCTTTCAGTTCTGCTTTTGTGCTGACTCCAAACAGTTCTGCTTTTCTGGAGACTTACACAAGATTCTTCCATGTTGCTCTGTTGAAAATCTCCTCTTTTAGCTACATAAAATTCTAGTGTTGAATCTATCCTACACTTGGATACTTACTTCCTATCTTTATTAATAATAGTAATGCAATAATGACAGCATACCTAATAGCAGTATTGTGTAAGGGGTTGCCTGGAATGTAAATTTTATAATTGGGTTGCTAAGTTAAAGAGTGTTGTATGCTGGGTGTGGTGGCACATGCCTGTAATCCTAGCACTCTGGAGACTGAGGCATAATGACTGCCACAAATTTGAGGCCAGCCTGGTCTATATAGTAAGCCCTAAGCCAGCTATAGATTGTGCCTCTAACAAAATAAATGACTGTATCTGTGGCGATGATACTATGACGTTGTTCCCTAAAAGGCCAGGGCTGGCTCACAGCAGAGGCAAACACTGGTAACCTGTGACCTTCCTTTGTTCTCTTGTACTGTGCAGCATTTTCAAGAAATAAATTGCCATTTTTTCCATTGATGAGGATATGAAGCCACTGGCTCTTTTACCATGCTAATTGGAGTTTCATTTCAGATAACAGTCTGGGGATTTCCTACAAACATATGGCTATATTTTATGTTAGGGTCCCATCAGAAAAACAGAAGAAATTTGTTTTTTACTTTTTATATTTTATTTCTTTGCACTCACCCCTCCCAAAACAAATCTGTTTGTTTGTTTGTTTTGAGACAGGGTTTTACTATTTAGCCCTGGCTAGCCTGGAACTCATGCCTTATCCTCCCAAGTAGTGGGGATTATAGGTCAAATGGTAGCTGACCCCAGTAAAGTCCATGCTTTTGTATCTATGCTGGGGTTTCAAGCCCACAGATTAGGAGTTGGGAAGGGAAGAGGGAGATAAAGTGGGGCACAGTGGAATCCAAGAGCGAATCTCTTGAACAATGTGGAACTCATGCCAGATCTCATTTTCCTCAGTCTTCTGGAGGGTGAACTGCAGAAGCAGCAGGCCCACTTCATCATCTGACCCAGGAGTCAGAGACTTGAAGGGAGAGAAAGAAACACAGAGTCCTCGTTGGCACAGCTGCTGCTCCATGTCAGCGAGGTAAGTCAGCAGATCAACAGAGTGTGTGGGTGACAAATCCCTTCCTTGGAGCTTGAAAATGTCAAATTCTATATTGATGCTATTTTTCTTCCAGTTTTCACGTCTCATGCAAAAATGTCTACTATGGCCCACCCTTATTCAAAACATATGTGAAAGGGAATTTGACAAATTCATGCTAGCTAAGCAGCACTTTACAAAGCTCTACAAGCTGTGTACCAGCAAATCCTAGATATATACTTAAGAGAAATACATACATGTACTCACCAAAAAAAGCAAACTAAAACACAAGAGCATACATTATTTTTTTTGTGTGTCTGGTATCTTTTGCTCAATATTGTCTTACAGAATCACCCATATTGTTGCATGTATTCAGCATGTTCTTTGTCACTGATATGATTGTATAAATATGGTGTAATTATTTTATTTTATTTTTTTCCAGAAGGACAGATATGATTATTTTATTTTCAATATATATTTGAATCATTTCTATTTGGGCACATCACAAATGCTGCCACATATATAATGTTAGCATCTATCAAACATTTATTTTTATTTATACGTATATGTGTGTGCATGAGCTTGTCTGTATATATACCACATTGTGTGCAGAGTCCATGAATACCAGAAGATGGCATCAGATCTCCTGGAACTGGAGTTACAGACAGTTGTGGCTGTAGGTGTTGGGAACCAAATCCCGGTTGGGCTTGTTTCTTTGTTTTCTGAGACAGAATTTCTCTGTGAAACAGCCCTGAGTGTTTTTTGTAGACCAGGCTGGCCTCAAACTCAGAGAGATCCACTTGTCTCTGCTTCCCCAGTGTTGGGATTAAAGGCATACCCCACCACACTCTACCTGGCTCAAATCCTGGTTGTATGAGCAGCAAATGCTCATAACTACTGAGCCATCTCTCTAGCCCTCAAGTGTCTATCAACTTTGTTAGGATATTGATTATAGTTTAATTTTTTAATCAATAAAGTTTAGAGTACGCTGGAATGAAAGTGGACTTTTCCATGTACCCTGCATGTTTTCCTAACCTGGAGTTGTTTTCTCCTTCTCATATACTGCCCCCCCCCCACTCCATAGAGCCTGGTGTTCTAGCTTTGGGTAAGGCCCTGGACACAGGAATCTTACAGGCTGGGGCACTTCTGATGTTGGCATACCTTCTTCTTGGTGCACAGGCCCACTGAGAAGCAATGAAGCAGTCATATAACTTCTAACTTAGTGTTCTTGTGGCATCCAAAATCTTACTTCCAGAACCATCAAGTGGCCTTTTCTGGAAGTACGCAGCATGCCCTAGTACAGGCAGCTCCATTTCATAGGTTTTCCCAGGTAGCCAAGCTGCTCAGAGTCTGGAACTGTGGGGAGCATGTCAAGAGCAGGAAACCATAGTTCTTTTTGTGTGGTGTTCCCAGAGTAAGCTGTGGGTGCCTTGCACTAGGAGCAGCGGAGCACAGTAACTTGTTCATCTTACAAATCCAGAAAACACATTAAAAGGAGTTGGCAATTAGAAAAAGGTTCCAGACTGTGAACGTTAGCAACTGGTCTGTGTTTCTCACTAAGAGATGAAATTCAAGTAAAAGGTAGTCAACACAACACAAACCTAAGCAGTAAAGTAAACCCGAGAAATAGGGATCAGAGGGAAGTATGGTAAACTGATGTCTTCCCAAGAGGCAGAAACCACCACGTTCATCTGGAATGTGAGTATATATTGTTAGATCTGATATTTCAAAAGAAGACTGGGAATCAGAATCCTTTGTGAAGAAGCAGGACGAGGGGCAAACAGACGGGAGGAACAGTTATGAAAGCCTCTGAAGGTTATCAATCTGCAGGCTACTTTTGCCTGGCGCGGTGGCTGGCCAGACTACTTTGGACACACTGCTGACTTAGAAAAGAGCAGACATGGGAATACATGAGAGGGCTCATGGGAAGGTGGGAGTGGGGGTTGAGTAGGCTGGAATTAGAATGAAAAGTTCTCAATGTCCACACTGGAGGACAGAATTTTCTCAACAGTAGGGAGCGCACGTACCACCCAAAACACTGATAAAAGTTTGAGAAGCTCTGCTGAAGACAGAGGGTCTTCAGGGACCCTCTGAAGCAAGGCAAGGACTCTATGAGAACAATAGGAGTCAGGCTGAGGGACATAAAGAGATAGGGAGAGCCGGGACCCTGCTCAAAGGCAGGGACCACAGTCTATCGGTAAATCAAGCAAGCTCTCATTGGTTCAAGACCTATCTTAACTAGGTAAATTGGAAGAAGGGAACCTGTGTGTTCTGGACTGCTCCTTTGGCATTTTTAAGTCACTTGTCCTCGTCATTGCATCTAAGGGTAGAGACATTCACGCATGGACAGGTGGGCCTGTGGCAAAAATCCAAAACCCTTGACTCTGTCTTTTGCCAACGTGCTCTATGTAAACGCCCACATCCTGTAGGGTGGGTCGAGGCGCCTCCCGCTGCCATAGCGACCGCCTCCTTGGAGACCGAGAGCAGAAGCTCCTGTCCCCGGGGGCGCCCGCATAGGCTCCCTCCCCCACTCCCACGCCGCATGCCTTCTTTGTTCTCTTATTTATCTGGAATGGGGTGGGAAGGGAAGACACCGAAATCCAGATTCAGTCGAGTGGGAAAGATGGTTGCTTAGCTCTTAGACAAAACGGCCGTGGCTGGGAAGCCTCCCTCGCAAGGGAAGGCCGCTCTGGTCGCCTTCCACCAGCGGTTCCCAGCTGCCACCGGCTTTACCAGAGCTCGTGAGGCTTGGGTGACGCCGATTCGTGGGGCGCAGCCTCCGCGCCCACGTGACATGAAGCTCGTCGCTCATTGGCGACTTTCAAAGACAGCTCATTGGTTTGAAGTGCCATAGCCCCGCCCCTCTCCGCCCCTCAAGCCAATGAAGGAGGAGAAGGCGTGGCGCGGGGCTGCTGCGGCGCGGGGCTCTTCCTCGCGCTCTAGACTCTGATCCGCTGCTGCTGCCGCTGTCTCCGCGGTCGTTCCTGCCCGCCCGGCCGCGGGGCTCGCCCGCAAGGTGAGATGGGCCCTCCCGGCTCCACCTAGTGCGGTAAAGTCGGCTTTCGGGTCAGAGATCCCCCTCTGTGCTGGAGCTGGAGGCTCTGCTTTCTAGCCTGGGGAACTCTGCAGGAGCGGGATGGGGTGGGGGTTGTGGGGTCCTAGGCACAAATGACGGTTAGCTGTTGGGGTACAAGTGATACCTGAGGCCGGGGGCGTAAATGGGTCTGGCGTCCCCTTCCCACATGGTCCCCACGTCTCTTTGTGACCTTGGAAGAGTAACCACTGAGCCGCCCGTGCCTGGGCACGATCCTGAGGAGGATGTTGATGTTGGGAGTTGTCGGCTTGGTAGACTCCTGCGTCAGCCTGGCGTCTTAGAGCGTAGGGCATTATCTCAGGCAGACAGAGCCCCGGCCTATCGCTCCTTATAGGTAGGTCTGAGGCCCGTCCTGCTGCTCTTGTCCCCCGAGAACACAATCATAGTGGGTTGGGGGAGTGCCACACCCACAGCGATGGCGGTACGAAAAGACACAGGGCCAGATCCATAGCCTCCCCAGAGTCTCTCAGAAATGGTTTGAATTAGGTTCTGGACCAGTGCTCTTGTTAGTGAACATGGTTCCATTGGACAGCTTGAGTTTATCCTCTTTAATCTTGGCGGTGTGATACGGAGATGGGGCATTGCTCTGCACCTGGGAGCGTCGTGGGTGGGTGGGTGGGTGGGTGGTGGGTGGGAGGGAGATCTGGAGCAGCTGTCACCCCCTGGCCTCTGCTTCTCGGGTGAAACAGTCAGTCTAGAGGCCAGAGGAATCCAGACACCGTCTTCTGGCTGAGTGCAGGGGGAATGTGGGAAGAGGATGCTAGGCAGAGGAGGGCAGCACTTGTTGGTAGACAGGAGGCATGGGAACACCCTTTTTACAGGTCAACCTTTACTTCCACTATGTGTGCGAGAGAAAACAGAACACCCATACTGACCTCGCATCTGTGGCTTTGGGGAACAAGGATTCGAAGATAGGTCAAGGCTGAATTGATGGAAGATTGCTTCTACATTTGGCCTCCATGGAGGTCTCTGTCTGAGACTCCAATGGTTGTTTTTTGAGCTTTAAGGGGAGGCAGAGTAGGAGGTGCTTCTACTTGTAAGGGAGGAAGTAGTAGGAAGAATAGAAGGTTGTTTTCTGGTCTGGGATAGAGAAAGGCCCCTATTGAGTTGATAATTGAAGAATGATTGAGAGAGGAGGGCTCTAAAAGGTGTGGGCTACACAGCACAGGACAAGCTGAAACTGGGCCCTTAGCACTTGGGCCCTGCCTCTGGATGAAGAGGTATGTGTTAAGGAGGGAGAGAATCACAGTTCAGGAGTTCCACTTTGCCATGGATAGACCATCTTTGGTGCTTAGCTTGGCGTTTGAGCGCTAGAACAGGGCAGCTTGGAGTTGCAGCCTGGTCTGGATTCAGGCAAGGCCTTATGGTGCTAAGGACCCTGGGTTTTTCTGTAATCATCCAGCTGTTTACCCACGTGCTAGCTCTTGGGAAAAGTAGCCTCAAAGTAGCCTTCCTTGGCCTAGGTTTTCTGTTACTCCAGTTTCCCTAGGAGCATCCGAAAGCATCCCCCAAGGCCTCAGCTTTTTTCTTCCTCATCCTGCAACTCTCCAGGATATCACTCCTGATTTGTATGGTTTTTATTATTTATTTATTTGTCTGTTTACATAGAGAAATGTCTCATATAGTGCAGGCTGCCCTCAAAATTACTATGTAGCCAAAGATAACCTGGAACTCTTGATCTTCCTGCCTCTACTTCCCAGGTATGCCTGTTGCCATACCCAGTTTTCACTCCTCTCACTCCTGATTTGTTGACAGTTGTTTAAGGACAGGGGCATCATCTGCTTTGCCACATGAGGGGGCTAAAGTAGGAAAGGCTCAGCAGCCTTCTCCATAGTCTTCTGGGAACTTGGCTGCCCAGGGAATGGAAGAAGGGAAGGAAGAGATGCCCCTTTTACCTTTCAGCTAGTTTTTGAGAGAAGCTGAACTCCCTGTGGGCTCCTCCAAGAATGACCAGAAGTGCTTGTTTTCTGGTGCCTTTCTTCCAGTGAAATTGCCTTTGCTCTAGGAACCAAGCCTTCAGGCCTTCGTGTTTGCAGTGGTTGGGGGTTTGAAGTGAGAGAATAGGGGGTGGGGGCATTTTTCACAGTGTTTTAGACACAGTGGCACCAAGCCCTGGGATGAACAAGCCACTGCTTACACTCTATCCAAGTAATAAAAAGGCACATCTCTACAGCCAGCAAGGGCAGAATCTGAATTTGATTGACCGCTGCCCCTCGGGGGTGGGGATCTGTGTGGTTTGGGTGACAGTGGGAATGTGGCTAGCATGGGTGTAGCTGGAGGGAGGGCAAGGCTTGGAGTTGTGAGGTGGCTTAGCAGTTAGTTCCCTGTGGACAGGCCTACAGTGGGGGAGGCCCAGTGGCCTCTTTTCTTGCATCTAATGAGGAATTTATGTGGATGAGTGTAGCTCCCACGGGGCAGCCACTGGCAGGTTGTCTGTTGTGAAAGGAGGTTTGGTTTTTCCAGGCTCTTGTGGGTCCCTGCAGTTAACTTGCCTTACGGTTCCTAAGGTTACAGGCAGTTCCTGGGTGATGGCTCTCCTTCAAGTTCTGGCAACTGCAGGAAATGGAGATCTTGCTTTCAGCAGCTTGCTCATCACAGGGGAAGCATGGGCAGGGATCTAACTGACTGTCGTAACCCTCCAGATGACCGGTGGAAGGAAACCTCAGTTTTGGGAGGAGGTTGCTGTCTAGAGCGAGAGTTGGCTAAGAGATTAGGGTGAGACCTTCCTGAGAGTCACTGGCCCTGCTCACACCATATCTGTCCTAGTGGGGTTTCTCTTGGGATGTCATTCATTAATTCAATTAACTAGTGTAAATTGAATTCACCTTATTTTCTGATGGATGCTGGGGACATTCGGCAAAGCTACAATCGCTGCCCTTTACGGTAGGAAAGATTGAAAACCAGTGCTCAGAGAATGAGAGGGGGAGCTGTTAGGCCTTCCCTGGCATTTGGAGTGGCGTGTGTATTGCTTTCCTAAAAAGAAGATGCTGGGCTGAGCTTAGGTGTAGATGGGAGTTGGGGAATTTCTGGCTGAGAGCCTGGGCAGAGGTAGACTGGGACTACTCCAGGTCAGACTGTTTTGTTAAAAGGGCTCAGGGGAGCCTTCGCTGGTCAGGTTTCACCCACATCTCTAAGAGAAGTGTCTTGAGATATGGGGAACTTTGCAGACACCAGACTGTGGCTGTCCCTGAACTGCAGATGTGTCTGGAACACCATAGGTGAGAAGGCCAGACACCCTGGTCATTTGTCACAGCCTGGAATCTACAACTGTAGGAAGTGGCTGGAAGTTAATAGGAGTCAACTCTTCTCTAAGGCTAGGCTTCCTGGAGGCAAGCTGACCACAAGCTACCCTCACCAGAGGTGAGTAGGGCATAGCTTTCCTCTCTTCAGTCCAGGGCCTGGGAACTAGCTTCTGTGAGGGGGGTTGATGGTGACTGTTCCTGTTCTGTCCGCTGCTGCATTCCAGAGTGTGGAATCTTGGACTCCATTCGTCTCTCCAGGCCTCTTCTACCAGGGCTGTCCTGAGACCCAAGCTATGAACACCCTAGCCATGGTGGGGGTCTGGGTGGGCTTGTCTGGCAACAGACAGTGGAGAAGAAAGAAAGGCCAACTCCATTCCCAGTGATTCCCAGAACTATGCAGTACATAGATGCCCTTGACAGGCCCACCCACAACTACAATGCTACCATGTGGTTTCTCTTCAGCCTCTGGACTGTTCAGGGTCATTCCTGGGTCACTCATCTCTAAATACTTCAGTGTGCTTCTCTGGAAAATATGGACATGCATTTATAGTACAATTCCACTACCTCACCAAATAAAATCAGCATTTCAGACTGGCTTCAAACTTTCTATGTAGCTGAGGAGATCAGAAGGGCATCAGTGTCCTGGTTTTGAGTTGCTGTGTGGGTGCTGGGAGCTGAAGCCCTGGTCCTCTGTAAGAGCAACAAGTGCTCTTAACCATTGTTCCAGCCCTTATGGTTTTTAATTAAATTAAGTTGTGCAGTGCTGGGGCCTTGCCACATGTTAAACAGGCACTCTGTTATTGAGTTACATCTCCAGGTTCCCAATTGTTTCTCTCTCTCTCTCTCTCTCTTAATAGCATCTTGCTCTGTAGACAGGCTTGCCTCAGACTCACACCTGCCTCTGCCTTCTAAGTACTGAGATTAAAGCCATGCCACCACCACATTCAGCTTTCAATGTCCACCTTCCTAGATTTATTTAGTTTTTGATGGTATGTATGTATCTCATTGTGTGGGGGGGTGTACTCATGAATGTGGGTGTCAGGGGAGGCCAGAAGAGGTTTTCAGATCCCCTGGAGTTGGACTTGCTGGTAGTTGTGAACTGTCTGACATGGGTTCTAGGACTCCAGCTCAGGTCCTCTGCAGAAACAGTATGTTTAACCGCTGAGCCATTCAGCCCCCAAATGTCTTCTTTTAATAGGGAGTTAGAAATCTCTTCCACCATTTGTTGTAGCTAATGAGATGAAAAGGGTTGGTTTTCTTGTAGAATTGTTCTGCCTTTTTGGTGCCTTACTGTATATTAATCTAACACAGGATGATAGACAGACATTTTAGATTGTGTAGGCCATATGGTCTCTGTCACAACTATTTAAAGTAGTTTTGTTTTAGTGCAAAAACTGTCACAAGTGACTTGCAAATGATCAAGAGAGACTGTGACCCAATGAAGCTTTATTTGCAAACAAACAAAAGACTGTGGCCCAATTCCATATCTAGAACAGCCTCCTCTTTCCCCCCCACCTTGTAGTTTGAAAGAAACAGGTCAGTTGTCCTGTGGCGTATCCTGCCTTCTGGATGGTCTCATTGCGTGCTCGGTTATTTAGTTTGTTCCACAATCCCGTGTTCTCAGTGTTAAGAAGTTGGGCACAGAGGCTCAGTTAGGTCTAGTCTAAGCATCTTCATCAGTCATCCTTTGTCAGAGATGATGTGACACCAGGAGGCACGAATGTTGTCCCACAGTGAGTGGGGGGAGATGTTCTATCTCCGCCAATGCAGTCTTGTGTCTCCCTTAGGATCACTGGGTCATCTGTTAATGCCACTTGGGCATCTGTGTACTGTCTCATGGTTCAGCATCTTGAGTGTCCTTGCCTCTGGCAGTTGTTTCTTTAGAAGTGCAGAATGACTTAGCATTTGATCCATTGTCTTAGCAGGAAGTTGCCTATAAAGAAGGCAGTTCACATACAAGATATAGGCTGGATTATTTCTCTTTAATTGCCTGTTTCCATAGCAGAGAGTTGCATTGCTGCCTTCAGTGGTGACACATGAGTGTTAGGTTTGTTTTGTTTTCTACCTTTTCTGTAATCTCTGTGTGCGTGCTGGTTAGTGTATTCCATCTGTTCTATCAGGTGCCCTCGCTATTCTTTTGATGTTTAAATGGGCTCTCCCCTACCCTTCAGAGGGTTCTTAATATTCCTTATGGCTATTCTTTTATTTTATTACATTTGCTTGTGTGTGTATATGTGTGTGTGTGTATACATACTTGCACATGCACTAGCCAGCATATGTATGTAGGCCAGAGGAGAAATGCAGGGGTTGTTTCTCTTCTGCCATGTGGGTCCCCCAGATGAAATTCAGGTAATCAGACTTGGCAGCAAGTGCCTTTACCTGCTGGTCCATCTCACCAGCTCCTTGCTTTTGCACTGAGGCAGCCCTTGGGTTGCTGACCCTCTATGAGTCAGGAGGGTCTAAATATCAGGCTCAGAAAGGAGCACACCCCTCCATTGGACTCTGCTCTGTATGTGGCCCTGACGGACTCTCTGAGTAGGAATATGAAATCTTAGGAGGTTATCTCCTGTTGTTGCCCACTTCTAGCCTACTGTTGACTGATCTGTATCCACTTGAACTGGGTGTATACCTAAATAATACAGTCTTTTGGGGTCAGCAATGCCAGAAATAGCCTCTAAAAAATTCCAATAAAGCCTTCTTCTTTCTGAGCTGTCTTTCCTGCCAGCCTTAGGTAGGCTGGATATTTGAATCCTTTGTTGGTACTTTGGCAGCTGAAGTTAGCTGGTTGAGCCTTAGTTTAGTAGAGTACCAGGCAGGGCTGGGCTGAGGAGTGTGTGTGTGTGTGTGTGTGTGTGTGTGTGTGTGTGTGTGTGTGTGTGTGTGAGAGTGATGCACGTGCACACTAGAAGGGTCATGCAGATCTCCCTGTATTTTCTGAAAGCAAGAAGGGTTTAAGTCTTTCCCAAAGGGAGCCCTCTGATCCCCACCAGCCATGGACTAATAGGTGGTCCTAACTCCTGCTCTCCTTATTCCTCATCCCTCAGGTTCCTGCCACTGTCTCTGGAGCATGGCAGGCTGCTGAGCTTGAGTGGCAGTGTCAAGCAGGAGCTGCGTGTCTTGCCCAGTGGCAGGGAAGGTGTCCATGGCTGCAGCCAACAGAGGTAAGTGCTTTCCTGGGTGTTTAAAATTGCATGAGCTCTTGGAGTAGCCCCTGGCAGATGGAGTATTGTTGCATATTGGGCTTGTTTCAGCCCTGAATGTGGTATGTCTCAGTGTTGTTCAGAATATGCCAGTGCTTATCCTGGATCCAGGGGATCCCCCAAGCCCTAGCAGGGACCCTTGCTTGCTCCTTGGTTTGCCATTCTGTGGAAGTATGTGCTTTTGTGTTCCCATGTGCCAGTCCTTTGATACACTGGTAGCAGTCTTAAAGGACATGTAGGGCTGGGTTCATATCACAGACCTGGATCAGGACTTCAGCGTGAATCTGGAAGGCTTTAGGTGAAGAAAATCTCGTAAGATTTGAGAATCAGGTTGGTGGGAGTTCAACAGGGATCGCGGTGGTTGTGTTCGACTGGCTCCTAGAGCTGCTCAGTATTCAAGAACCTAGGCCAGTGTCGGTCTAGGTCCTCCAACAAAATTACTCTGGATCAGATTCTTGGGAGGCCTAAGACCTTCACAGAGGACTAGGGTCATGCCCTTCGTTCCCATAGACTGACTGTCCAGGCTCTTGGCTATCTCCAAGCCACTCAGTATGTCTTAATCCTTGGCCTCTCTGGCTTTAGGACATCCACCACATCACCGTGATAGCTAACTAACATCTCTCATCTATGCTAGCAGATGAGATGTGGGATGAATTGGGAAGCTTCTCAGCTTCTGAGCTGCTAATGACCATTGGATCTTGAGTGGCAGTTGTAGCCTCTTCTAAATGGCCAACTGTTTAGTTTGTTTTTCAAAAGTGTGGTTTTTAACACCTCTTTTCTCCCACTGCAAGTAGATTCCCTAGAGTTTGTTCTTATCACTGCACCCCAGGTTGGTTGGGGTTATCAGGAGTCTCAGGCTGGGCCTGTCTCATACACTTACAAAGCTGGAAGGGACAGTGTCGGGTGGGGCTGGGGAGATGGCTCAGCCTAGCAGTCCTCTTGCAGAGGACTTGGGTTGAGTTTCCAGCACCCACATCAGGCAGCTCAGAGCCACTTGTAAATCTAGTTCCTGGGTATCTGCTGTTTTTGTTGTTGTTTTTTGTTTTGTTTTTTGAGATAGGATCTCACTTTATAGTGCTGGCTGGCCTTGAACACATAAAGATTCACCTGCTTCTGCCTCTCAGAGAATTAAAGGTCTGTACCACTACACCTGGCAAATCCAGTGCCTTCTTGCTTTGCTCATTATGCACATAAACTCAGACAGACAGTTGGACACACACATGTAAACAAACAAAAAAATGCCAGGGATGAAGTGTGTGGCATTATGGGGGGTCCATCTCTATACTGCATGATTGTCGGGAAGGTGCCATCCTCTTTTCCTCCACGTAAGGGGTCATATCAGCTAGTCCTTGAATCTTTCCTATATTTATGCTGGGGAGTGCACATTTGTGAGAAGACTATACAGGGAGGTGTGTGTGTAGGGGGAGTGTTCAAGCCTCAAGATTTACAGTGTCTACCTGGACCGGTCCTCATCAATTTATGGGTTGGGTTATGTTAAGAGCAGTCTGGGCATGAGGAGGAAACAAGGAGGTAAGGGAATCCAGCAGCCTCTGGAGCCTTCTCCTCCTCTTCCTAGGCAAGCCCAGAGTCCGAAGTATCCGCTTTGCAGCAGGCCATGATGCAGAAGGTTCCCAGAGCCATGTCCACTTTGATGAAAAGCTGCATGACTCAGTGGTCATGGTTACTCAGGAGAGTGATAACAGCTTTCTAGTCAAGGTATGTGAACTCCTCCCTCCCATCAGCCTTACTCTACCTGCATCTTTGATGGCTTCTAGAAACTATCCTGTGCATAGACCCCCTTCCACAGCTGGACTCACAGGCACATCCTGTGCATAGACCCCCTTCCACAGCTGGACTCACAGGCACATCCTGTGCATAGAACCCCTTCCACAGTTGGACTCACAGGCCCATCCTGTGCATAGAACCCCTTCCACAGCTGGACTCAGGCCCATCCTGTGCATAGAACCCCTTCCACAGCTGGACTCAGGCCCATCCTG
>JAQHUG010000170.1:2677134-2696321 GCA_028555095.1 Dicrostonyx torquatus | reverse complement strand
TGGACTCAGGCCCATCCTGTGCATAGAACCCCTTCCACAGCTGTACTCACAGGCACATCCTGTGCATAGAACCCCTTCCACAGCTGGACTCAGGCACATCCTGTGCATAGAACCCCTACCACAGCTGGACTCAGGCACATCCTGTGCATAGAACCCCGTCCACAGCTGGACTCACAGGCACGTCTTTGCATCTCCTGAGCCTTTATTTCTTCATCTGTAAAATGGGAGGGGAGGGAATTAGTGAGTGGTTCAAACAAATGTCATTTGATTCAAGGCTACTTACTGTCAGTGGCCTAATCCAGATAAGAGCCATAGAAGTCTAGTTGGAGGCTGTGGTGTCATGGGCCTGGATCAAACCTAGGTATGCTGTCCTGGCTCTGTGGCCTTGGGCAGTTTGCTCCTTTTTTATCTCTTCCCTCCCTTTGTGTCTCTTTGCTTCTTACATTTGTTTTGTGGGAGCATCATGCCATAGTTACACATGGAGGTCAGAGGACAACTTGCACGAGTCTGTTCTCTCCTCTACTCTTCGGGTTTCAAGACTCAAACTCTGCTTTGGTTGCAAGTCTTTACTTGCTGAGCCATTGCACCAGCTGGTTCTTCACGCCCCACAAAGTTGGTGTGAGAATGGAAGGATGTGTGTGATGTCGCTAATTATGGTGATGATGAGGTGTTTATAACTGCCTGGTTTGGCTCTTTATGATGGTTTTAATGATCTCGAATGAACCTAGGACCTTGTACATGCTAAACACACACTACTACTGAGCTTTGCCCTGTATCTTTGACTTACTGGAGCACTTTTATCCATAGCCACACTCCACACACCCAGCAGCATGGCCCTTCAGCTGCTTGGATGCTGTTAGGTTCCACACACACTAGGAAGGGACAGGAAGGAATTGTGGGAGGGACAGGGTTGGGGAAAATGGGATTCAGAGACCTTCAGATAGGTCCATAAGGTCCCAGAGTTGAGCAGGAATGCCCTGTGGTGAGAGGTCAGCGGGTTGCTCCATGAAGACTAGCCCCACAGGTTTGCTGCCCTTCTCAGAGGGATCCCAGGTTCATATTTGTTTCTGTCCAATGCTAAAGTCTTTATTTATTCTCTCTTCTGCAGCTGATGGCTCCCAGGGAAATAAACAAAATAAAGGCACAAAAATTATCAGGAAAGTTAAATGTAGCCATAGTCATAGTTACACCACCCAGAAGTGACCCTGGTGACTATCTTTGTGCACTTTTTTCAAAGCTTTGTTTCCAAAAGCTGGTATCACAGCGGACATGGTAGTTTTTGCTTGCTTCTGTTTGCAAACTGTTTCCTGCCTGTTAGGAAATAATTTTCAATCAGATTTCACCCCCATCTGGTATTTGGCATATGTCATGGCTGCTTCTGTGTTCCTGGGTATTCATTCCTGTTATTTCCATTTCTGTTATAAAGGAGGTGCTGATAAGCACTGTCTTATCATCTCTGAGTATTTCCCTGGCAAATTCTGCAAGTGTCACAGCTGGGCCCCAGGTCACAGAAGACAAGTGTAGCCAGAAAGTCTTTAAAGTGATTACTGTGTGTGTGCCACACTACGTGTGCCATAGTGCACATGTAGAGGTCAGGGCACAACTTCGTGGAGTCTGTTTTCTCCTTCCACCTTCATTATATACTGAACTCAGGTCCAAGGCCTGTGTGGCAAGTGCCTCTATCCATTGAGTCATCTTACCAGCTCCCAGAAAGCCTTAAAAAAAAAAAACTTTTTACATTTATTTGGGGGATCTTGGGGGAGGTGTTGCCATAAGATACATGAAGAAGGCAGAGAACAACTTGCAAGAGTCAGTTCTACTATGTGGGTTCTGGGGGCCAGATTCATGTTGTCAAGTCAATGGCAAGCACCCTTTAACCCACTGTGCCAGCTCACTAGACCTGAAGTTTTGAGGGCTATCAACATGGCTTAGCAGTACTTGCCCAGCCTGACTACCTAAGTTTGGTCCCTGGAACCATGGTGGAAGGTTAGCGCCAACTCCTGCAAATTGTCTTCTGTCCTCCACAGCACTATAGCATGTGTGTTAAATCCACCCTTCAGCCCCAATAAATAAATAAAAAGTAAAAACCCAAATCTAAAAGAAAAATGTGTTTTGTTTTTTGAGACAGGGTCTCATGTACTCCAAGCTGTCCTTGAACTGGCTGTGTAGCCAAGGATGACCTTGAACTGCTGGTCCTTCTGCCCCCACCTCTAAAGTGCTGGGGTTACAGGTATGCCCCACCATGCCTGATTTGATTTGGTGCTGGGGATCAAACCCAGAGTCATGCATGCTAGACAGGCATTCTACCAACTGAGCTATATGCCTAGCTCTTTGTTTTGAGAGTGTAGTGGGCTGGACTAACACTTCCTAGGAAGCTCAGACTGGCCTCAAACTTGTGGCAGTCCTACTGCCTTGGCCTCTCTAGTGCTGAGAGCAGATGGGAGCTACTGTGCCTGGCTCAGAAGGCTTTTATAGAATGGCAGCTGTTTCAGCTTCTGACCCTTCACACCAAAATTCCCAAGGCATCTGTCCCAGAGGGACAGCACTGGTTGGCCAAGCAGTGTATCTGGACAACAGAAATTGCTTGGGCCACGAGCTGAGGTCACTGGTCATGTGGTACCTTTGAGTGGGCAAGTAGGCAGGCATCCATTACCATGTGTCAGCGGACAGGATCGTAGGTTCACTGGTTAATATTTGGCTTACCTGCTGTAGACTCTCACAGCTGCTTTACTATGGGTTTTGTTTGTTTCTTGGAATCAAAACCAGGGTTTCGCATGTGTTGAGTACATAGTCTACCACTGAGCTATACCCCAAACCCTAGTGTCTGTTTCTCCAGTTCCGTCCTCTTCCCAATCCCATGTTCTCAAGTAATGAAAGGACCAGCATCTCTGACACTGGCTGCTGGATCTGGACAGGGGCTGGATGTTAAACTTTCCCTCCCTGACACTGGTTTCCTACTGTGTGCCATACAGGACTGAAGTGACCAAGAGGTCTAGGAAGGACTACTATTGTTCACAGTGTGACCTCTAGGCAGTCATTTCCTGACCTCTATATTCTTACCTATAAAACTGACCACTGAGGCCTGTGGGGCCTCTGAGACAGATGCAGGGAATGCCTGAGCCATGAGGGTGAAACAGCTGAAGAGTAACAAGAGCTGGGCACCCGGGGCAGCAGATGCTGGGGCCCTCCAGGAGCCTAGGCGGTGTACCCTGATGCCTAGGAGAAGCAGCAATGAATATGCCTCTCTCCTTCCCCTTGTCGCTGCAGGTTGGCTTTCTGAAGATCCAGCACAGGTATGAGATTACCTTCACTCTGCCTCCAGTGCGCAGGCTGAGCAGAGACATCCGTGAGGCCCCTGTCCACAGCTTGCACCTCAGGCTCCTCAGTGTCACTCCCATCCCTGAAGGTAGGTCCTCTCCTGGGCTGCTAGAGGCCTGTCCTCACCCGTGAGGGCCTGCCGTGAGTGGCATGAGAACATGAGGTTCTTTGCCCTTTCCCTAGTTGGGTGAATAGGCAGCTCAGCAAGTCAGGGCCATGGCACCGCCTTGAGCTTACAGTGTGGGAGCACGGTAGTTCAAGCCCCAGCATCTAGTTTTGGACAGAGAAGCCCATTCTGTTAACACACACTGCAGGCTTGCACTGCCCACTGCCTGATGGTACTCTCAGTGGAGAGGTCCCAGGGATGGAAGCCACTGAGAACTGTCTTTGGGCCCCCAGCCTTCCCTTTGATCTTCCTGGGTAAAACGGCTGGAACTGTAGGAACTAATGTGTAGTACCTACTAGTTCCAGGCCTTGGGTTCTAGGCTGCTTCTCCAGTTGGCTTCTGGTTCTGTCCTACTCCTAATCCCCAACCTGGGAGAGACCAGACTGTCAGTTTCAGGGTGTGCTGCTGAGCTCCGGCCTCAGTTCCGTGTTCCCACTGCTGCTTCCTAACGGCTTGCCCTTCAGGGAACTGAGAAAGTCCTGTCCTTTTGCCATCCCAGCTGCTCAGAGCTCACTCCTTGTTCTCTATCACCTTCCTGCCTTCCTGTGGGGCACCACGGGGACCTTTTTCTTTTTTCTTTCTTTTTTTTTTTAAAAAAAAAATTTATTTAATTTATTATGTATACAATGGTCAGCCTGCATGTGTCCCTGCAGACAGAAGTTGGCACCAGATCTTATTACCGGTGGTTGTGAGCCACCATATGGTTGCTGGGAATTGAACTCAGGACCTCTGGAAGAGCAGTCAATGCTCTTAACCACTGAGCCATCTCTCCAGCCTTTTTTTTTTTTAAAAAATATTTCTTTATTATGCATACAATATTCTCTCTGTGTGTATGCCTACAGGCCAGAAGAGGGCACCAGACCCCATTACAGTTGTGAGCCACCAATGTGGTTGCTGGGAATTGAACTCAGGACCTTTGGAAGAACAGGCAATGTTCTTAACCTCTGAGCCAACTCTCCAGCCTCGGACCTTTTTCTTAGAAGGATGAACTGGACCCTGTCCTTCCACCTTTAAAGCCATGATGAGTTCTCAGGCCAGAGACACATTGACCTTATTTGAAAGAATGGGAAATTTCTTGAAGTTCTGGGCCAGCTTTGTGGGGCTGGGTCTCTGGAGGGACCACCTGGGCCTCTTTCTGGAAGAGGCTCAACGAGATTACTGGGTGGGAGACTGTGAGTGCTGGGGACAATATAGAGGAGCTATGGGAGGTACCGATTTCCTGTCCTTCCCTGTCCTCCAGCAGGTTACAGCATCAAGTGTGAATACTCAGCACACAAAGAGGGCGTCCTCAAAGAGGAGATGTTACTTGCCTGCGAAGGTGACACAGGCACCTGCGTGCGTGTGATGGTGCAGGCACGGGTCATGGGTGAGTGAGAGCAGGGTAGGTCTGGCTGGATGAAGGAGGCATGAGACTGGCTTCAAGAGTTTCTTGAAATCTCCTTGGCAGGGTCCTCTCCTGGATCCCCAGCCAATGGGAGGAAGAGGCTCCTGTGGAATAAAGCTTGTATGGTACCAGGACACAGCCAGCACGCTAACTTGTGGCCCCTGCCTTGCAGACCGGCACCATGGTACGCCCATGCTACTGGATGGTGTCAAGTGTGTGGGCGCCGAGCTGGAGTACGACTCGGAACAGAGCGACTGGCACGGCTTCGACTGAGGCCTGGGCCCTGCTTGCCTGCCTGCCTGCCTGCCTGAGCCCCTGAGCCTTAAATTCCACCTGCTTCCCGACGTGCTGCGTGATGGTGTGGCTTCCTCACCTCTCCCCTGGGTGGGCGTGGCAGGGCTAGACCTTGCTCGTGCCTCCCACTTCTGCCTTCATTCCTGCCACCATCCTGCCTCTCCTATGGTCTCTTCTCCCACTTCCTCCTCTCCCATGTGCCTGAGTCTCCTGACTGAAGAAATGGGTTGAGTCCCAAGGAGGCTCTCTGAGAGGAGGGACCTGGGGTGGGATTTACCTCTTCCACTCCAAGCCATAGGGGGTTCTAGCTAGGGACTGGGAGAGAACGGAGTGGCTCTGTCTCTGTGACATCGATGCCCCATTGCTGCTGCTATTGTCGTCTCCCCGTCCCCACCTCTGCTGCCCTCCATCGTCCCCACTGCTCTTCATGTGGTGAGGAAGTACAGTTCCCAGCTCCTACCCCTCAGGTCTATGGTACTCGGTTTTTAAATGACTGGTTGGGATAGAGACCTTAATAAACAAAAGTTCCAGTAGATAGCGGTGGGGGCATTTTGTTCTCTGGGGTTGGCAGATGACCTTACCCTTCACAGATGGACCAGCTCCATCAGGAGGAAGAGGCATTGCACAATACTGTAGCATTGGCACAAGGGGATGGATGCCTTTTAGGCCTGGGACTCGTTGCTTAATATGGGTGAGGAGGTGCTTCCTGCCTAGGATAAAGCAGTCTTCAGGGCCTCTGATGCCAGACAGGGAGAAAGCAACAGCTTTGCAGCTGAAAACGGTCTCTCTTCTCTTTGGTACTTGTACCTCATACACTGCTCCAACTTGTGGGGGTCCCCACTCCGGTGGTTCTAGAAGACTATTGCTTTTCTTGACCACAAATGCTTTATTTTCACTTAGGGTAAGTTCTCAGGCAGGTAAAGTTGTCCTGTGCCATGGTTGACTGGAAGTGTCTGACATTTCACACTTGGAGAAACTGAGGCCTATGGTTGATCAGATTTCCTAATGGTATACTATAGTGATAAAGTGGCAGAGCTGGGGCACCCCCTCCTCCTCTCCCCAGTGAACTTTGCCCTCCTGTGGCTGGGTTGGTGGCAAATGAGTCATTTATAGGTTGCCCATGGGTCCCTCTGAGCATGCTGGGTCCACATCCCCACCAAACTGCCTTCACTGTAACAATGCACCCTCCTCCAGTCAGCCACTCTCTGCAATTAACAGTCACACAGCCAGCTCCTATTACACCCGTCCCTTTAGCATGGGCTTAAACCCCACCCCTGCATGAAATTGCTCTTTGGCTTCCTGTGGCTAGAGCTCCACAGTTTCAACAGTTAGTGAACTCTAACCTTCAGGCCCAGGTTCTGCACCTCGCGTGGCTCCTTAGCAATTTTGCTTAACCTTCCCCTCAACCCTCAAGTTCAGGCCAGTGTTTAGTCCTCTGTTGTCTATCTTCGTGGTCACACACTCATAAGCCAGGCTCACCCTCTAACTTTCGAAGTCTCTTATACCATGTCACCTTTTGGCGTTCTTTTAGTGTTCCAATTAGGTCCAATCCCAACGCGAGTCTCCATGTGTCCTTACCACATTTCTCTCAGGGTGGGGAGAAAGGGGCGCTGCTGTGAAAACTAGCAGTTCTTCTGTCCCCACCGAAAGGGGCACCCTTAATTGGAAAGAAAGTCAATGGCTGCCCGCACAGAACGATTAGTGCTGACATCCACGGCAGTGACCTTAATCTCGGTGTCGCCAAACTGCATGGCAGCACGGATCTCACGGCGGTTGGGGGACGTGCCTGTGTTTTCCGGGCAGCCTTCGGGCTCAAGCTCCAGGCTGAGTGCGCCACACTTGCGCACGCCAGGGTCAGTGATGAAGCGTGCGTCCTCTGCAGCGCAGCAGTACAGATTGATGAGCACACGCCGCTGGCCGGGGCGCGCAGGGCAGTAGCTGCGCCTCACCTCCTCTCCCAGGGCCACCGACTGCTCTGCTGCAACAAAGCGCTCAAAGACATCAGTGCACCAGCGGCGCCCATCCCGAACCAGCAGTTTCTCAGGTGGGTGGTGACCAGGCACAAAGCGGTTGAGCACGCCCACGCCGTAAGTGAGAGGGGAGCGACGCACCCTCACCACACCAGGTGCCTGGCCAAAGAGCACTGCTCCCTTGAGGATGGTGAGACTCACGTCGTGCGGGACCACAACGCGGAGGCCACGGGTGCCCAGTGCTGTCTGTACCGCATGCTGCAGCACAGCCGACTCTGCAAAGCCGCCCACCAGGAATAGCAACTTCACGCCCTGCACCTCGGGCCTAGCCAGCAACGTCTCTGCAGGGCAGGGACAGGTGTAGGGTGGGGTTCAGGAAGAGAGAGGAGAGTCACTAAGAGCCACTATTTCATGGTAAGTGGCTCTTCTGCATCCCCACCAGTACTCTTTTTTTGGGGGGGGGTGTTGGCTTTTCGAGACGGGGGTTTCTGTTTGCAAATAGAACCCTGACTGTCCTGGAACAAACTGTAGATCAGACTAGCTTTAAACTCACAGAGATCCTCCTATCTCTGCCTCCCAAGTGCTGGGATTAAAGGCATGTGCCACTATGCCCCGCCCCACCAGTACTCTGACAGCATTAAATAGAAAACGGCACTTCCACTGAATGTTCCTGGCATTCTTCACTGGTCCTGCCAGCCCCCAATACCCTACTCCTTTGCTACCATCCCATGAAGAGTAAAGAATCAGGATTGTATTTACACAGCTCAGGACAGCCTGTCTACACACGAGCCGTTCATTCAGTCCCGTTTACAGATGGGGAAACGGAAGCACCAGGCCCTCTTTAACCTGGCAGCACTATAAACAGTTCCTAATCACCATGAGTTGTTTGCTCCAAGTAATATAGATGATTCTAGGTTTTACTCCAAGGTAAGGATTTGTGGTGGTTACAGGCATAGAGGAGAGGACTTATTTCTGACCCTGAATTTGGTGGTGAATGGGGCATCCAGGTACTCACCTATATGTTGGATGATCCCACTGACTGTGGGCTGGAATAGTTCATTCATAGCCTCACAGGACATCCGGAGCATCCCCTGTGAGGACCACTTCACAAAGTTCACACTGTAGGTGGTGAAGGGGACACACAAATCCATGGGTCAGCCCATCTGTTTGCTGCAGCTTCTAGTCAGGGGTCCTCACGCTGTGTACCAAGAGTGGACACCTGCTCTTATCCCCAGTCCCACTCCGCTGTCTGCTCGGCTCATTCAGGAAATCACAAACGATTGACCCTTACTCCAGCACAGCGGAGCCAAGAACACTGAGTAACAGGGTGAGTCTGGGAGAAGATAAAATCTGCAACCTCTGTCCCTTATGACACTCTTAACGTACAGTTTGGACTGCCAATTCCTGACCGCTGGTAGACCTGCCTCACCACCCAGTACTCAATGCCCCACCTGTCACGGGCTCAGCTGTCACTGCCCAGGCCCCTCTCTCTAGTCCCTGGGGCACACGACTCTCCCTTGCAAAGGCAGGCCACATTAGCTGCCTGAGTCCTGACTCTGGGCGCACCTGCTCCTGCGCAGGGCGGTCTCCACGTTGTGGCCTCGTTGTTTGCGGTAGAAGTCAATGAAAGAGAAGGGAAGCGAAATGTTGAGTGCTCCCGCACGGTGTGGGCCTGCAGTGCGCTTGCGGGCCTCGAAGGCAATGGTTAGATCCACCCAGGCTGCTGGCCGTTGCCTTTTGAATTTGGCGATGAAGTCCTCTCCGAAAATGCGGCAGAGCAGTTGCTCAAAGGCCAGGTCCACCCCTACTGCGCCATAAGGGCCGCCTACAGCAGGGTAGGAGACAGAGCGGGTGTTATTGCCAGATCGGCCACCAGGGGACGATGGAAGGCCCTGTGAGAGCTTGGTGACAAGGGTACTCGTGGGTATACTCACCAGAAGCCTTGTAGAGCTCCTTGAGGGTGCCATGAGGCTGCTCCAGCTGGTGTACAGTCAGATCCACAGTACCACCTCCACAGTCTGCCACCATGTAGCGGTCTCCTGCACCGGCCAATACAGGTAACATGAAAGGCCTGTCTCTCTCATCCCACCCCCAGCCTCCAGCCCTGCTCCAGGTACCAAACCCAGCCTTGGGGGATAGTATGGAAGCTGGGGTAGGGGGAGGGAGATGAAGGGCTTCATTTCAGGCTACCAAATAAGGATGCTGCGTGTGGAAGGGGATGATTTGAGGCTTCAACATGGAACAGAATTTCCTGGCGGAATGAGTTGGGATGCGACTGTAAGCAGGATGGGGTATAGGTAACTGAGGGAGGATGCAGGCTTCACGGATGGAGCCCTCCCCAATTCCTACAGGTTCTCTGTGAGCTGAGATGTTCTTTCGTGCCATGTCACCTCACCTTCTTGCATCTCTGCCCACAGTTCTCCTACACCAGACTCCACCAGGAACGTTCGGCTGTGGCGAGACCTTCGCAGCTGCTCCCGGGCTGGGGAAAGTAAGGTTAGGAGCTACTGTCTCAAACCTTCTCCTTACCAAGGCTGTCCAGAGCCCTGTGGCAACATGGATCCTAATCCCAGGCACTAGAAGCAGCTAGAAGCATTTCTGGATATAGGACTTGTTCTTGCCCCAGAGGGAGGTCCTGCCTCAATCAGGCCCAAGAGACCTTGAAGGATCTAGGTGGGAGGTGTTTCCAAGTGTCCCAGGGAAGCTCAGGACTTTGGAACCTCTCCCTGCCAGGGTGAGCACACTGAGGAGATGTCCAAAACTGACTATAGTTGTCCTTGGCCTTGGTGCCTGGGTCTGGCTGCAAGAGCTTTGGTTGCTAAGGGGCAGGGTTGATGTGAGATAACAGTCGATAGATTGGCCATTTAAGGAAAAGCCTCTGAAGAGGAGGCTGGGGCTCAGCTTGCTCCCTTGTTAGTGTCCATTGAGTACCTGCCCCAAGGCAGTCTGTCCCTCAGACTCTGCTTCCCTGCTCAAGATGAGATTGTCCTCAACCTGGGGTCCTAGAGCCAGGGCTGTGTCCCCCTCACAGTGAACTCCACCAGGGCTCTTTTCCATCCCAGACATAGCTAACCTTCCAAGGGCACTTGCCATCAAACCCTGCACCAGGCAGCAACCCTGGAGCAGCTTACCATGTCGAAAGCTGGAGTCAATGGACCTGCGCTCACCCAGGCGCCCACCACCTACAGTCCGGCTACTCAGATCCATGAGCTGGTGCAGGCGAAGTTTTCGACAGTAGACAGAGGCAGCCTCAGGCTCCAGAGCAATGAGGAGTTTTTCTGCATCCTCTCGAGACACCAGGCCAGCCTGGGGACATAGTGGTGCCCCGCACCAGGCAGCACCATAGACCATCATTCCTGGGTATTCCCAACTCTTCTCCCATTACACCATCCAGGCCAGGCCTGTCAGGCCCCTTCATGCTACACACAGTTGAAGCTGCCTCACAGCCACCTTGAGGTCAGGCTAGGGAGGGCCAGGGCCAAGGAGCCAAAGGCTTACCGAGCAGAAAAGGAATGGCATGGCTGCACCAAGTTTCCCATCTCCAGGGAATGCCGTGCTGGTTGTGGTGTTGCTGGGGGATTCCAGCACAGTGGGGCGGGTGGGGGAGTGGGTGCAGTGGACTGGAGGGGATGGCAGGGGCTAACTAAGTGTTGGCTGTGGTGTTGCTGGGGGATTCCAGCACAGTGGGGGGGGGGTGAGTGCCGTGAACTGGAGGGGATGGTAGGGGCATTGCCCGGCTCACCAGGCTGGTGGTGTCAGATATTGGCCATAGGTTGCCTCACTCCCAGAAGAACTTTGTTCCCAAAGAATCTGCTATAGCAGGAAGGAAATAGTGAAATTCCAGGCATCATGACAGGCCAGTGGGGGTACAGGAGAAACATTCAAGATCTGTCATTTCCTGCAGTAGGACAATGGCTCTCTCCAGGGAGTTTAGAGTTCATGGGATTCCATGCATTCTGACCAAGTTAAGAGGGAGACAGGTAGGAACGGAGGCTTACTGCCCTGGGCCAGCCCTTTCTGAGCCAGCATCAGGGAGCAACATGAGAGAAAGCAGGGCAGGTAGATGGACAGGCATGTTTGTTGTGTCTGGGGACATCTGATTCCTGCAGAGCGGCTCACTGTGCTCAAAGTCAACCCCCCCTCTAGGGACAAGCATAGGCACCCATAGTCCTGTCATCTGACCCACAGGTAGAGGTATCTTCAAGGGGACAGAAGGCAGGCTTGAGATACCTTTTGGATGTCCTAGGGTCTGTTCCTCAAGGCCCCAGGGGCAGAGCCAAGCAACCCATCTTGCTCTGTGAGGCCTTTCTGTCCCCATTGGAGAGGGTAGTGTCTGAACCCCACATTCTCTGTGGTAGGAAGACATCACACTTTGGCCAGAATCATCTCCCTTTGTAGCTAAATAGTCCTTTTCCTCTGGGAAGAACCTACAATGCCTGGGGCAGGAATGGCGGTGTACGAAAGTACTGTGGAGGGTCAGAGTAGCTCCCGTGGTGTCTGCCTGCTGCTCTTGCTGTACAGCTCCTGCTTTAGACATTGGTCCCACTCCTCATGGACAAGTGCCCCTTCCATCCCACCAGCAAGCAACGGCAGGCAGCTATGGACCCTTGCCTCACTGTGGCTAATCCAGTGCCACAACCCTCCCTATGGGGCTTCCTGTAGAGTGGGGCTGAAGCTAGACTCCAGCAAGACCACATCCTTCCTTGCGCATCACTCTCTGGTCCTGATTCCTCCACCCTCTTTGTCCTAAGAGCCTGTCTTCAGCAGACTATATACACAACACTCCCTATCTTGGGCTCTGCTTCTCAGGAACTTAACAGGACACTGTGATGGCCTATGCCTCTGCCCAACTGCCCTTGTTCCTGAAGGCTCACCCCCTTTCCTGGGGACAACACTTTCCCAAAATCCCAGCAAGGGTGAATATCATCACACAACGGTTTTGTGGTCCTCAGGGTTGAAGGAGGGATGAGGTGTGGGCTACCCTCAGTTCCACCTGCACATCCTCACCAGGTAGGCAGCCTCTCTCATGAACTGCTTTGCTGGCTGTTTCCAGATGGCAGGCACTGTCAGCACCCAGCGCACAGTGTCCTTCTCGAGCACGCAGGGGCTCTGCTCTCTCAGCTCCTGCAGTGGGGAGGACAGTGAGGCGAGAGCTAGCCTGAAGCATTTTCAGACCCCTCCGGGCGCTCAGCTTGGGAAGATCTGCTGCTGAAGTGAGAACTCTGATCTTCACCTGGCTGGCCCAAGGTCAAGTTCTGACCCAGAGGGAACTGAGTGGCCTGTGATTTGGCAGTGACCACTCATCTGGACTCAGGGTGGGATTAAGGGAGGGGAGGGGACAGAAGGGATAGGGTGTCCCTGGGAAGAGCAACACACCTGAAGAGCGTGCTCCTTGAAGAAGCGGAGGGCGTGGGCGAACACCTCTAGGGCCAGCATCTTCTTCCCATTTACGGCCTCTAGTTCGGTCTTCAAGGTAAGATCCTGGCAGAGACACAGGGCCACTCTGCAGGAGGCCATAGCTCTGCCCTGTTCCCTGAGGATTTCCTCGGTATAATCACCCCATCTCCCACTGCTTCTCATTTTCTTCTATCCCTCTCGCATCAGCTTTGCCCCAGCTCCCATCATTCTCTAGCCCCCCCCCCCCCCCCGCCCCGATCCTCTAGCCCATGTTGCCCACCTGTTCGGCCCAGGATCCCACCCCTTCGGCCCCTAGTCAGGCCATTCCTCTGGTCTCTTCGCTATGCCCTGCTCTCCACTAACACCTCCCTGGCAGGAGCCTGGCCGCATTGGCTCACAGTGGCACTGTGGATCTTCATCTTAAACTTCTCAAAGTAGAGCCAGTCCCGAGCCTCCTCGGGGTCTAGGTCGTGGTAGTAGTCACGGGCAGTGTAGCCAAAACTGTGAAAGACTCCCTCTGGGGTCAGCAGCAGACAAGTTGGGGTCTTCTGGTGGGCCACGCCTGGGTCTCCCCCCTCCCATTTCCTGCGAAGACAAAGGCAGTCAGGGGAGTCAGAGGCAACATTCCTATAGTTGGGTGCTGGCTCAGGGGCCAGATGTGTGACCCTGAGCAGGACACAGCTTCCCTGAGCTTCCACCTCCGCCACCCGTAAAATGAAAATAATGGAGCTGGGAGTGGTGACTGCAATCCCAGCAGTCAGGAGGCTGAGGTGGGATGATTGCCAGCCTGATCTACGGAGTGAGGCCAACTCGCAAACACTGCCCTCACCCTCACCCCCCAGGATAATAATAGTGCATATCTCTTAGGGGCTCATGAATTTGAAGTGGTGCCAAGTTACATCCCTCTATAAACGCTCCCCCAGGGATCCTCTCTACCTCTGGGTAGGGTGTCCTATTTGACCTCGCCTCTGTATTATTATGAGCGACAGCAAGCTATTATTCCATGGCCTGTGTCTGACTTTCTGATGTTTCCCTGGGACCCTAGCAGAAGCGTTTCTGGCCAAGTCACTGTACTTCTCAAGGTTGTTTTCCAAGGCCAAATTACTTCAAGGTCTTTTATGATTCCTTCCTTTGTTTCCTCCCTCCCTCTCTCCTTATCTTCCTCTCTTCCTTTCATTATTTTTAGAGCTTAGGCTGGGTATGGTGGCATCTATAACCCTGTCACGAACCCTGTCAGTGGGAGGATGGGGTGGGAAGTAGGGACGAGTGCATCTCCAGAGCTCCATGGCCACTAAGCTGGCCAATCGGTGTGCTCTGGGTCCAGTGAGAGGTCCTGAGGGGAGTGACAGAGGCCTTAATATGCATGTACTATGCACAAATACAAGCATGTGTGCACACACACTTAAAAACATTAAAACATACATCCCCAAAATAAAGCCCTGGTTTGGGGATCTAACCCAAGAACACTTGTGGGCTTGTGGCCCTTGGGTTGATGTTCAGCACTGCAAATAAATAAATGGATAAACAAATAAATAAAAGCCCAACATTCCTGTAGTGGGTAGGAGGACTCCAAATATGGCTGAAGCTTGGACCTGAAGTCCATTCTCTAGCCTCCCGTCCCAGTGAGGAGTCCTAGAGATGCAAGGGGCTCTGATTATTTCTAAGGCTAGAGTTTGAAGTACCTCCCCAGCCCAGTCTCCCAGTCCCACTGCCCTCACCTCATCATGTGGATGGCCTCAGGGTCACTGGAAAAGCTGAAGGCATAGCCACTGGATGTGGTCCCAAAGTCAATGGCTACGACCACAGAGAAGGAGGCTTGCTGTGGAGCACGGGCCTCCGGCTTCTGCAAGTCCAAGACCTAACGTCAGCCAACAACTAAGAGGATCTCGTCCCATTCACTCCCTTGGCCCAAAGTAGCTTTGTCCCAGTCCCATTGGCCCACCTTCCTAGTTTTATAGCCTCCCATCCAGGCTGGGACCTGGCCATGCCACCTGCTTGGGCAGTTCAACACCTCTCAGGTAGCCATGGCAGTCTGGGGCTAAAATGACTATCTAGCTTCAAGTTCACCTGCCTGCTTCCCAGACTCCCTCGGCCCACCTCCATTTCACACCATTTTCATAGCCTGCTACCAGCCTTGCCCCAGCTGGGAGCAATCTGGCTTTTCTCGGCTGTTTTCTAATACGCGGATGTGCACACTTTACCTCTTGCTTTTGTAACACAATCCAGACTCTGGTTTTTTAGGAGAGGAGGGGCCCCAGTCCATGTACAGAATTGCCCCAACTTCTCCCAAGCTAGGCTTGGGCTCCCTGAGAAGAGGGACCCCAAGCTGGATGACCAGGACAAAGCCAAAGAGAGTAGGTAACCCAGGAAAGCCTTGGAAACTTCAACTGTGCAGTTTCTAAATATTTTTTAAACAATATACTTCTTCCTGAGATGGGGCTTAGAGTGTGTTAGGGCTCTGGTCGGCAGGAACAGCGCTCTGAGAACCTAGAAAAGTCACATGCCTGCCTAAGCAGGTCAGCCACAGTGTCTTCTGGGAGTCATCCTTCTATAGAGAGAGGTAGGAGTAAGTTACCTGGCGCTTATGTTTTCAGTAGAGTTGTTACGGCCTACAGTCCAAGGCCATGGGGCCACATGACTAGTGTGCCAGGGCTAGGAGGCCTGGTGGCATGCCTCTGTACCTTTCTTCAGTCCAGTCCCTGCCACAAGGACCTCCCTCCTCCACGCCACCCAGGCCACTACCACTCAAATTCCCAATCAGGGCTTGCTTACTGGAGACTGTGAAGGGGTGAGGGGGGCAATGCCACAGCTTTCCTGGGTCCTCGGGGAGCCGGGTGGGCTAGGTACTGGGGATCTCTCTGGGCTAGAGCCTGTAGAGGAGAAAGACCACCTTGAAATGACCTGGGAAGCAGGATCTTGCCTTGCACAAGGGCTCCATCTGTTCTCACTGAGCCTGGCTGAGGCCAAGGGTCATTTGTGGGGAAGGGAGACAGGAGGGAGTAGGAAGGACATGCATGTTGCCGGGTTGGGGGTCTAAGCACCTGCCTGGACCAATTAGATGTACCTGTCTCCCTGGATGGTGATGTGAGTGTATCATCTGGGCACAGTTTCCCAAATCCCCTTTAAGCACACACAGGAGGACAGAGGAGACAGAGAAGCACTTTGTAGTAGAAAGACAGTCTAGAGATGGGTAGGCAGGAGCAATGGTCAGATCGGCTCCTGTGGCAGGGCCAGAGGGGACTTCAGATGTGACTGTGAGGTGGGACATATGCCCTAGAGGCAGGCTGCTCCTCTGCTACTAAAGTCGGCCACGTGGTTCTCATCAGGACTTGAGGGATGGGCACAGATAGGACCAGGAGAGGAAGGCAGCACCTACCCCCAGCCCAGCTCTGTGTCTGGGGACGTCCTCAGCACACATGCTTACTCTCAAGTTAGCATTGGGGGCAGAAGGGCCAGGCCTGGGCTGGACTTTAGGGTCTAAGAAACAGGGCAACCTCCAGGAGTGCCCCAAGTATGGCTTGAATTAGACGCCCGTGGGAAAGGAAGGCCAGCCAGGCCGGACACTCAAAGGTGGCAAGGAAGTCACTATCCCCATCATACTAAGCTTTGCTAAGGGTGATGGGAGGAGATGGCACTGAGACCCTGACACCCATGGATGAGGCTAGGGAGGCTGAGACGGAGAGTGGGATCAGGCATGAAGGCCCGTGTCAGCAGGTCTGAATGGCTGTACTCTGGGCCCGGGCTGGCTGTGCTCCCTCAGCTTGTCTGTGATCCTTGACAGTGGCCCCTGGATAAGCCAGGAATGTATGTGAGGATCTGTAAGAAGTGCCTGGGTACCAGAAGTATAGAGTCGGGGAGCTAAAGTTCAAGATCCCCTTCCCTGGGCATCCAGCATGGCCTAGGCCCTGCTATCAGCTCTAATGTGAAAGGCAGTTGCTGTGCCTTGAGCCTGGGAAGGGAGGCAGGAAGGAAGGGCCCAGCCCACCAGGTCTTTGTGAATGGACTTCCTGAGGAGTGTCCCTCCTGCCTGCTGGCCTCCCACCCTGCAGAGAGCACAAAGCCTACACTCAGAGGAAAGCAGATGTGCTGAGTTCAGTGCACACAGGCCCACCTGCAGACCACTCAAACCCAAGATCCTCTGCACAGGGATCCATCCGCACCCTCACAAAGGGTGCACATGTACATAGGTGCATAAAACACATGCAAGTCCTTTACACACAGACAAACATATGCACATACACAGGGGGTCTTTGAACAGATACTTTCTGTATACAGACCGTCCCTGCACACACATGCACAGGTGTGCACACTGTACACACACACACACACACACAGTGTAGAATTTATAGAATGGTTCTTAGGAACTTGTGCTGAGATGCAATTGTGGGCAGTGGCTAGCAGTCTCATGCCAAGGCAAGTGGGGTGGTGGGCAGGGAGGGGCAGTAGAGGTCTTACTGATATACAGCCCTTGTAGGCCCATTTCCGGGACAGTCAGCATCCTTGCAATCTCTGGAGCTGTCAACAAGAACAGAAAAGCAAAATGAGACTTCCTTGTTCTTTGTTCTTTCCCTCAATGCTATCTGTGCTATTTCTTTACTCTAAGCCAGAGTCACTTGATGCTAATCCCTGACGTCATAGTATTTCACTTACAAACTCTTCAGTGTGTCTCTAGGAGATAAAGACATGGTCACACTTTGAAAACCACCATCACATATTCTGCTAGCATGTCTAACCAGATCCTTCATCTCATCTAGAGTTCAGTCTCCATAGGTCTGGCTTGCTCAGAAATGCCCTTAGCTCTGTAGGAACCATGACCCTCCTACATGTTTTCTGGTGCTTGCTTTGTGCCAGGTGCTGCTTATGAGAAAGAATGTTTTGCCTGTATGTATGCTTGTATAACATGTGTATGTAGTGTCCAGGTAGAGTGACAGATGGCTTGAATCTGGAGTTACAGATAGCTGTGAGCCGCCAAGTGGGTGCTGGGAGTGCAGGTCTCTGGAGGAGCAACCTGGGCCCCTCACAGCTGATCCTTAAACTTTCCCCTTGAGACCGTTTCACTTGAGATCCTACTTTATATAAGAAATTTCCATGTGCCGGCCATTGGTGGTGCATACCTTTAATCCCAGCACTCGGGAAACAGAGGCAGGTGGATCTGTGAGTTCGAAGCCAACCTGGTCTACAAAAGCTAGTTCCAGGATAGGCTCCAAAGATCCAGAGAAATCCTGCCTCAAAAAAACCAAAAAAGAAAAAAGAAAGAAAGAAAAAAAAAGGAAATAAATTTCCATGCAATCCAGGGTATATAATTACATAAAATAGGAATATAAATAAAATATTTATTTATAATAAGTCATATAGAACTTTATTTTGAAAGATAGAAGAAATTTGAATAGTAATGAGATAGATGTGCTTGCTTCTTTTTTGCATAAAAAATGAAGTCTTATGGTGACTCATGCCTCTACTTTCAGCACTGGGGAGGTAGAGACAGCAGGATCAGGAATTCAAGGTTAACCTTGGCTACATTGTCAAGTGGAAGGGTAGTTTGGGATACATGTGACCCTGCTTCAAGAAAACCAATAAATAAATAAATAAATAAATATTGGCTAGGTATTTGACGTTACAGAATGTAAAGCATCGCCAACAGAGTTGACCGATGTTTTGATTTTATAGCGGTTGAGCTGAGAACGCTGCTTCACACAAGCACACAGGACAACATGACAGAGGCAAGTCTAGGGCCATTTCAGAAATTTCAGGAAATTCTGTTTTAATCTCAAGTCAATATTCATTTAATTGATTAAAAAATGAAATTCAGCTCAGCAACTCAAACAGAAATTTTTGAAATCAAACACCCTCATGACTGAAGAGATGGCCTGGTGGTTAAAAGCTCTCTTCCAGAGGAGCAGGGTTCAATTCCCAGCACCCACACGGCAGTTCACAGCCATCTGGAACTCCATTTCCAAGGGATTAAATGCTCTTTTCTGGTCTCTGGAGGCACCAGGCATGGAAGTGGTACATGGGCATACATGCAGGCAAAACATTCATATACATAAAATAAATAAAAAATTAAAATTCATAAAAATCAAACATTCTTGTTTGGTTTTTGTTTTTTCTCGAGATAGGGCTTTTCTGTGTGTAACCACCCTGGCTGTCCTGGAACTAGCTTTGTAGACCAGGCTGGCATCGAACACACAGAGATCTGCCTGTCTCTGCCTCTGGAGTACTGGGACTAAAGGTGTGTGCCACTGGACCTGACTAAGAGTCAAACATTTTTAAAAACAAAAACAACAAAAACCCCACCAAAAACTTTCTAACACAATCAATCCAATGATCTTACATGCTGAGGAATGCTGAGAATGGTATAAGTCTGTGTTTTCTGTAATTAAACCAGTATGTTTGCATAAGGAGTCATATAAGAGTTACATAGTTTTGTATGTACAGTAAAACACGCAATCCCTAACACAGAATAGTCTCAAATCTGAACTGGGGTGTTTCTGTCAGCTTCTGTTGCTATTTCGTGGTCGACCGGCATGCACAGTGCAAAGGGAGCGTGTTGTGTGCTCAGAACTGTGTCGATGGGGTAAAAGTTAAATTATATTAAATATTGTATGTATGTATGCTTCTACCTCTGTTTAAAACATTGCTTATATATTGATATATATAT